>JAVQJF010015936.1:0-30729 GCA_036023855.1 Gadopsis marmoratus | reverse complement strand
TTATTTATTACTGCTTTTGTCAGCTTCAGTTTATTTCAGTGACCATTGTGGGTTTTTCTTTCTTTAACGGAAGGGTACCAACAATTTTGTCCACGTGTGTATAAGGTGAAAAGAACTAGCACAGAACCTTGGACTAACCTGCAGCACTGTGACTAACGTGGGTGTGCTCGGACGATTCAACATTAAAATGTACGAACTGATAGCGATCTGATAAATAGAACTTAAACCAGCTTAGCTTTATGTTAATATGCCATAGTGTTCCATTTCAATGAGAAATCCTCTATCTCTTTTCAGTTTGGCATGGCATATGGCTCCAAATACTACAGTACCCATGAGCCTCGACCACTGTTGCTATGGAAAAGAAGTTCAACAAAGGTGCAAGTCTTCGTAATCTTGTGCTGTTGTCAGTGCAGTAGATATTTTCCACAGCAGACATTTTGACAGGTGTAACTAAGCGCATCAAAACTGTCTCGATTCCATCAAACTGTCCCAGTGAGCCGGCATGTGCACAACTTCTGGTTCTGAAGCGGGCATACGTAAATGGAATGCGGCCATCACTAATATTAGACACACCTGCTATGATGTGAAAAAGGCCTGTTGGGGACTAACCCAAACGCCACGCCAGTTTCCAAAATTCATCTGAAGTTGACCCAGAATCTGAAAGTGAACCGAGAGTTGCATCTGTATTACATCACTTACAATATACTGTGTTAAAACTAGTGTATACCAGCATACACTATTGCTGTTACTATCACTAATTTCTATTTTATTCTATTTGTTATATTTGATCATACAAAAGGAAGCGTAGAATTTGTGTTTTCAGATCACTGTGTTGCCAAATCTCTCCACAAACATAAATGCGCCTAGAAAACCGTCTTCCTTCAGCTGCAGGTCGGTGTGTATGTGGTGCTGTGTGTTCAGAACAGACAGCAATAACCTGTTATTGAGACATCCTGACATGCACCACTGTGATCGGCACAGCTGTTTCACAGGTATGAGACAAGGAATGTGACTCGCTGGGAGGACAACGATCACCACTCTCGCCAATTTTGGATTCCACTTCACCCAGCCTCTTTGCACATCCCAAGAATGCCCGTCATAGGACTGAAATAACAGCTGTGCTTGGAAACGTCCCCCCGAGACCTACCACGCTGGTGTTCAAGAGACAGGCTCCTGTGTGTATTATGAAGTTGTTTTCATGAGTCTAGTTTGCATTACAGTTGTGGGACAGCAGTGTTTATGATACGGTAAGGCCAGGAGCAGAAACCTGGGTGAGTTCACAACACTTTCAAATTTTCATTCCAAATTAACCGAAGAAATCTTCAACAACAACACAGACATCAAGTCGTACTTGGTATTTGTGATCTTTTGCCGGGCAGCCAAAGAATCTTTCGGTGTAGGTCGACCCTTTATAAGGATGAAAAAGGAAACAGTTAATGGGGAGATACTGTGACAGCATTGCTGTTTTAATTCACTCACCATTCAATAATGACGCCTCCAATGCCTTCAATATTACTTCCTCAATTAAACTGGATATTGGATACAAATACAAAATGCCATTGATGACTAATGTCGCGCCACTCTATTCATTAGCCTTCGTGGATTTGTTTGACATTCTGAATCAGTAGATTATCAGTAGTTATTTTCTTAAATCAAATTCCATCACCATTCTTAGACTTTTAGCCATAATCTGATAATGAACACGTGTCAGCATTGATGACCAAATATGGAATAATTGGGCTGTTCAAATGTCCTCGTCATGTTTGGGGAAAGGCTACAACTTCAGATCATTGTAATTGTAAAAGTATGTATGGCATTCCATCACCGTATAATTCTTGTCCATCTTACCATAGAGTCTCCAGTTTGTTATCGGAGCTACAGCGATGCCACATCGGATCATAGAGCTGTGGGAGAGGAGCAGGAGAGAGGAAAGGAATCCTCCATACGCCTGGAAAACAAAACATAGCTGCTTTAAAAGGATGTTGGACAAGAAACAGTCTAACATTTATGGGATATTTATTGTTTACAGAGGTGGTGTTACCTTTCCATAAACTCCAACTCTGTTGCCATCGATATAGGGCAGCCTGACCAGGTGCCTGAAAAGTTACAGCGAGTTAACTAAATAGCAAAAATGAAGTGATCCCTTCCTAAAAATACTACACTAAAATATTGTACTTCCTCCCTGCAAAAAAAGCATTACAGAATCATCAGAATTTTAGCAAATTCAAGGCTTTAGCAGTCGGATATAGCCACATGAAGTGGGTAAGTTCCAAAATGATAGTCCTCTTAGTGTGAAATTCCCTGTTTGTGTTTCTGTGGAGAGAGGTTCCTCGTCAGGTTGGGCAGAGGGATATATCCTGAGCTTCATGAGCGCATCATTCATGGAACTACTCTTTTGATATAAGCTAGTAGGAATGAGTTGTCGCCGAAGGTGATTCGTTCATTTTGGCCACACATGCGCAACGATAATAATGTATGATTTTTCTTTTTCTCACGTGACAGCTACACAGGGTCAGTATTGGATCCCCCCATTCCCCGAAAAAGAATTGAACAAATGACTCAAAAAACAGTATTTAATTTTACTGAACGGGAGTTCAGTAAAATGAACCGGTTATCCCATTACTAACCTACACGTGACTGCCAGGACAAAGCTAGAGACTTCATTTGGCCAAAAAGGATAACTTCACACCCAGCATGGACAGGAGGAATGATTAGAGCGACCAGTAACTCTTTCAGTGAACACATGGCATGTGAGTGTTGTATTAAGACATGACTTTAAGAGATACCCAACTTAATTTTAAAAATCAAGCACCTAGCCTACTTGGAGCTATTGACTGGAGACAACACCTAACCCAGTCCATGAAGCAAACCAAACGTTCCATCCTCATGTTGAGGCTTACAAACCAGCCAGTTAACAAATCCCAAAATACACATTTTGAGGTTGCTAGAAGGCATATTTCTCCTCTCCTGAGAGACTAGTTCCGCCTCCTCCAGCTCCAGCCCCTGTGCTAAGCTAGTGGCTAACTCTTTACTGAATGTACGAGACTAAACTGATATTAAGCCTCTCATCTAACACCTGGTAAGTTGACCCCCAACATGTTTCAGTACGGGAGCATTACTCAGAAAAGTAAATGTATTATTATTACTGAATTTCAAACAGTAGTCACATTATTGTAATTATATGTTACTGCCAACCACAAATTGGAGACTGATACATATGTCAGTCTGTTGATACATCAGGGCTGTATTAGCCCTCTATTTAAATATGTTGTAGAGTTATGATATGATCTGACCACGGCTACGTAGAAACGGCATAAAGAAATATATCACAACAAACACTATCACATAAAAAAGACTATCAGCAAACCCCACACTATACCGTATACAGTTTGTTCACCTGGTCTAGTAGGATCAACTGGATCATTTTCAACGAAAAATAAATGAATAAATAAAACCTACTCCAGAGCTGTGATCTGGTCCTGAACGTCAACAGTTCCCAGTCTCTGGTGGACCTCGTGCAGGATCCTCTGACCCTGGAGGCCGCTGCCCCGGCCGTCCAGGCGAGCCACGACGACGCTGTCGGAGCTGACCAGCACCGAGTCCCAGCTGAGAGAGAAGCGGTCACTCACAGCCTGACCACCAGGGGCGCTGTCACTGTGAATGGACAGTGTGAGTTTAATGCACCAAGAAGCCCAAGGATTTTTCAACACCCCAAAATAAACCCAGAATACATGCAAAAAACAGGTGTTTTGTTGTTGTTACATACAGAATCAGTAAAAGTGGGTGCTCCTTCGTTTCATCCAAATCTATTGGGACAATCAACTCCAGACGGAGCGCTGCAAAACATGTCAACAATAGAATTTCATGATTTTAATGTCACTTGCACTGAAGAACACATGTCCTACTAAACATGTTTCTAACTCACAGTATGAATGATTTTTGTGTGCAGTGGGGTAATAACAGAGGTGTTACATTTTGCTTCACTTAAGCTTTGACATGAGGTCTTTAAATTGTATGCATATCATAATAAGAAGTCAAAGACAACTGAACTCAAATGTCTTCATGATTTACCCAAGAGACCTTATGGCTAGGATGGAACCTATGTGAGTGATTCACACAATGATGTGGGCAGTCGTGGGATCGCTGTTAACTGAACCAGCCGGGCAAAGACAGCACAGTTGGAAGAGGATAAGTGAGCATGTCACTTATCAGAGCCGGTAAAGAATTCAAGAACTGGACACGAAGCCTATTATTCGAGTGTTAAAATGTCTTTAAGGCCACACTGCAAGTCTAGTTGCCTTTGACTACTGCTTTATGTGTAACATGACAGGAATGGCTAAGAATCAATAGGTTCTATGAAAATCCATCAACGCCCAAAATAAACCTATAAATGAACGTAGTGGTTCGTGTGAAAAATAAGCCTGTGTTTTCACTTGCGTTCAACTTTTGATGACGTGGGTCCCATCTGACTGTGTTTCCAGCAAAAGGCCTTACATGCAGTATGTCTCACACTGTCTCTAGTAGTGAAGATAGATTAGAGAAAAGAAGCCATATGGCGAGCTCTCACCTCTAATTGAAACAATATACTGCTGCATTTGTGTTTGCAGGGCTGTTTCATAATCACCTCAAAAGCTCTGCACCTGTTTGCTCAGTTGTGTTGATCCTGAATTTACATGTCTGTCACTCAGCGAAGCCTCACTGTTCAGCTGATGAGCAAGTATTATTCTCACCACTGACACCACCAGTGTATTCACACACACTTCTGCAAACGGGTTACTGCTTGGCTTTCTGCCGTAACCATTTCTTTCATAACATGTCAACAAGATACCCAGTTTTTGTAATTTGGGAAGGAGTAGAGAAACCTGACTTCGCCCAGCTTCTATTTATGACTCTTTCGTGTTGTTCAGCCAAATACAACGACTGCAGTCAGTCGGTCGCCATCATGTTTTGTAGTACATGTACGTATAGAAGTACCTCATTCTGCTATCCAGGGCTGCTCGATTATGGCAAAAATCATAATCGAAGTTATTTAACATAATTACTCATTCACATTGGAAACATCATGCATTTATTGAACTTTAAAAAATACAACTTTAAATATAACTCAAATGAAACAAATAACAAAAACAAACAATTATCTTTTAAAAATGGAAATGGAAGCCAAAATCGGAATTGAAAATAAAATTAGATTAATTGCCCGGCCCTTGATCATGGATTCAGAGTCTACAGCCATGCTAGCAGTTCTGTGAGGCTGCACTTAGTCACAGCAGTAGCTAGCAATGAGAATATTAATGCGCTGATGATAAGCGCATTAATTTATAATAATTATAATATTAATATGCCAATATTTTCTAATTAGCACTGAACACAAGGCACAGCTGATGTGGATGGTCATAAACCAAAGTACTGGACAAATGGAAACTTTCACCTGATGATGACAACTGCAGATTAAAAGATAAGGGATCACTTATAAGTTATCACAATTGATCTTGAAGTGGACTTGTGTCAAATGACATGGCAATCCATTCAATAGGAAATATTTCAGTCTGGACCAAAGTGGTTGACAGACCGACATTGTCATTTTTAGCCAAATCAGATTGAAAACAGGTAAATTATTCTACCAAAATAAGGTTGTGGGCTAGGCAAAAATCTAAACATGAACTTGCAGTAACCAGGTTACTATACATGTAGTACATGTACTGCATAAACTGATTTCTCGGACTAACCCAGCATCTTGTGTGCATGGAAACGCATTGTGTGTGGAAGGATTACTCAATGAGCAAGGAGAGACGGAAAGGTTGTCTGTGGTGAAGAGGAAACAAAGCTGGTTGTTGTAAACATGGTGATGGCAGTAATTATGATACAGACACTCAACACTCAATGGGAAACATATTTTGGGTTCGGAATCAGTATATGATAAGGCCCAGGCTTAAAATTGCCAGAGTTTCATGTTAAGGGCACGCTGGAAAACAACAAATCATTATCACAAACCATATTAAAGGTTTGCACAGAGTTAAAGATGATTGCAATGTCCTACCAAAGTTGTTGATTTGTACTGTTCTTCTTATCCACTTGGGTATTGTCCTGTTTGTCAGTGCATGTCTTAACACTGTGTTCATTTCCAGAGTCTTGTGCTCTGTTAGATGACATGACAGCATTTCTTTAGTTAGAAGAAGACCTTTGCAACAAACACAACAATAACTAGAAAGAACCCTGAGTAACTCAACAATACCAGTGTCCTGCTTGGCTTTAAACTATTTAAAAATAAAACTCTTCACGTGCATTGTTAAACACACAGAGTCACACGAGTCAAGAAACTGCAAGACAGTGCACTTTCAAAATGTAGCCAAATCAGTGTCAAACAGCATGGTAGCTAAAAATGTGATATGATGAAAGTTTAATAATCAGCATCAATCTGCGAGCCCGTAGGAGTGGAGGAAGATAATCGTTATCCGATGCAAGTGCTCGGAGTGCCTCTGATATACACTCAACAATATTTAAAGCACTTAATGCCTTAACCTTAAATGCACTCGTATCCAGTGTTTTTACAGCCACAAGTGAACCTGTGTTGTTGCATTTTGGCTTAATGATTCATGATCTTGGCGTCTTAATCTCCAAAAATGAATCGATAGATTTAATGCACTTTTCAGACGCTGGAGGCACACTGAGAGAGGTACAATCTAACTTCTACCCAAACATAATGAATACCTGATGCAACTGAGTGAAAGAGTTTGAATAGTAAGTTGGTTCAAGTGCTTCCTCAGTGACTCAGTTACTTACTGTTCATATCACTCAGTTTGTGAAGCGTAGTTTGGGGTATTCCAGGACCTGGACAAAAGAAATCGTTTAGGTCAGGAAATGCAACTTAATCGCACATTTTCTCGACAAGGTTACGTGTCGTTTAACCGTAACAGACTAAAACAGAAAAAGAAAACAAGTCAATATCAAGAAATTAGAACAGTATAAAAGATAAAAGGAAACGTTTAATGTACAGATGTACAAAAAAAAAAACAGCCCTAAACTGAATAAAAAATAGCTGCAAATGTGTTTTTAACTTTGATTTAAGAAATTCTTTGATGGAAGCTGTCTGAAGCTCATCACAGCCTACAGGAGATGAAGGCAGAGGTGGATTTTAAACCTTGCTTGTGCCTGAATTCTTGCTACACTTGTTGCGGTAAAACAGGCTGATATGGTTTCATGTAACGGTCCCGTTCTGTTTGCCCTATGAACTCTCTCCCAGGTGAGTTACATATAGTCGAGTGTGAATAAGTGTGACACTAAAGGGCTGAGGAGTGCTGTGAATTATATTTTTACATTTGGAGCTCAACCGAACACATGCGGTTCTCCAACATTTTGTGTTACTGCAGTGTCCTACGAGGCAACCTATGATGTTCCGGTTGGTTAATGGTTAAGGTGTCACCTCTGCAGCTGAGAAGAACGTGCTGGTAGTTTGGGCTGAGGATAGCATCGTAGTAAGTGCACTTTGACTCGAAGAGGGAGCAGGTGAGGCATTCTTTATGAAAGGGATCCACAGTGAAGACTCTGAGGAAGACAAAGGTGTGTGAGGACAAAAGAGGTAGATCTGAAAGGACATACAACTTGTCAGACTCAATTCAGTCTGCTGCTAGGCTGTGCCAAAATAAGGTGTTGGAATTAATAAGTATCAACGCTGTAGTTTAACTCACAAAGTGCGTTTCCATCCACATGTTTTTATGCGTATTTGTGATCAAAAACCCAAAGTGGAAATGCTGGAAATAAAGTTCTATTATCACAAAAAATGTTTTAATCACTTGGCTGAGATGTAAAAGTCGGTGTAAGTCGATATCCTCGAAACGCATTAAAAACAAACTAAGCGAATCCATGACGATGTGCACGAAGCACGCGACTCAAACGACAACTGGAGCGACAAGAAAAATGTCCATAAGCAAAAACAGCAGATGTGTGTCGACGGATGAGGACGCTGTAACCTTCCTCGCATTAATACATGAATCAAACAGGAACGTCATGTTTCCATCATGTTTTCCACTGTTTGAGATTTGGCTGCTGCTGCTGATAATTAATAAATGAATTGTGTCATTAAACCCTCTTCTACATCAGTGGTTTAATGGCAACACCAGCTGTTTATCTCGATGAACCAAGTCACATACCAGTTGTGGATGGAAATGCGTATTAATGTGCATTTTCTTTTGCTGATTTTGTGAAAGTTCAGTTAAAATGTGAGCTACATTTGGATGGAAACTTGAATTACGTGATTCACTTGTATGCATGTAGCCAGTTAATGTGGCCTAGAATACATAATTAAATACATTCTGTTCTCTAAGACACATAATAAAATAAAATACTTATAATAAATAATATAATACTAAATGTATTTTAGAGTAAGATACTTTTTATTTTCAGGAGATTTTAAAGAAATCTCACTTGACTCTTATTCGTTTTCTTGTTGATGCTGCTCTTATAGCTGCACACTAAATATGAAGCTAACGCCAGCAGCCGCTTAGCTCATATCTCGTTTGTTTAATCCACACACGAACCAAAGTGTCAAAATAAGTATTTTCTACAGTTAAACACACAAGGTAGAATCTGTAGGTATTGTTGAATGTTACCTTCACACACAGCCAGGCTAGCTACCTCCAGTCCTTATGCTAAGCTAACGTCGCCTCACTTTCACTCGTGTTTAGTGCACAGACACGAGCGAGGTATCGAGCTAACGCTAACTCTTGGCAAGAAGGCAAATCAGCAGATTTCCTAAAATGCCAAAATGTCCCTAATTATGGACTGAAGTGAAATGGATACAGTACCTGTACAGGTGCCGCTGTGTTGAGCCTTCCTCTGTACTGAGGAAATAACTGGAAAACATGAAATGAACCTGTTATTTGAGAGTCAAATATTGTATTGTATCAGATTGTATGGTGTTAATGTTGAATGACAGAGTTTGTCAACTGGCGGCCCCCGGGCCACATCCGGCCCGCCAAAGCTTCCCATCCGGCCCGCAGACTAAAAATGATTTAATAAAATGTCAGGAGGAAAATTTCTTCCTTTTGAAGCAACCCCCCCAAAATAGTTGAGATGGAAATTATTGTATTGGGAATGATTTAGGTTTTCTGCGCCGGGCCTCTAACTGCTCAGGGTCAGACTCTTTGAAAGCTGCATAAGACTGTATTCTTTCACAACAGCGATCGTTTCGTTACAAATGAGGCGTTCAGGTGCAGCTTTACTGAAAGCTGACTCGATGAACGCACACTGATCAGTCGGTTCTTCATTAAAGCTGCAGGTTTCCACGTCAACTTTCCTCTTCAGGCTCTGTGAGAGAGACATGTCTGCGTGTCTGGCAAACCTTTCCAAAGGCTTTTCTTCCTGCAAGAGTTTTCCACCGATCAGGACGCTGATAGCATCAAAGGCGATTAACGTGCCCTGCCAATCAAGACTGCCTTTCATATGTTAAGTGTCTAGTTATCATTATGAATATCCCATGGTTTTTAGGAGCCTGTTCACACTGAAATAGGTTAACAACATAACATTCATAATTAACAAATGGAATGAAAACATTAAACAACAATAGGCTCAATATAAAATAGGCCTCTCTCTCTTCCTCTATGTCTCTATCGCAATATACAGTGTATAAAGGTCAAAGATATCTTTATTGTCCCTGTGGGGCAAATTGGACTACAGCCAAAAATACAGCACAAAACAACATCAACGGCATATATATTAATTTAAAAGTCCGGCCCCCAAATTGTCCGCTCTGGCCCTTGAGCACATGTAGTTGATGACCCGTGTTGTGTGGTGTCAGTGTCTCATTGCTTACACTGACTGTGTACTTTCATCATAGGCCAGAATTTGAGCGACTTCCCAGCTCCCTGAGGTCAGGTGGCGGAGGTTGACCTCTTGACCCTCAGACTGAGAAGCACGAGAAAGAATACAACACAACAGAGCGGAGAAAGCATGTCAACATGACCTCACGTGCCCTACGTGGTCTTAAGAGGTGTTGAGATCTTTACCTCGCCCTGACTGACAATGTAAAACGTTCGGTCCTTTTACAGCCGGAGTTAATCTGCCACAGAACGCAGTGCCCCTACTGTACAGCACTCTTTAATTTATTCAAGTGAATGTGTTCTGACTGCATTTCTCTGGTGTTTCAGGAAATGGAGTTAGAATATATTTTAAAATGGAATAATATGAGCAATTTGAATAATACATGGACAAATACACAGACGTTTCATGTGCGCAGCGAATGCACCTAACTAAATATATGAATTTTATTAAAGGTTTTACTTGGTTGGAGACCATGGTGATGTGGCTGAACGTCCCACGGCCACCTTGTTTTAAGGGCATGGTAATAAAGAATGTGGTGCAATCCTTGGAAAATACTGGCTCTTCATTCTGCGAAAAGATAACGGGAACGACAAACCCAGACATGCACACTGTCGTTAATAGTTGCTGCCAGGTAGAACACCAAGCGCTTAGAACAAATACATTCAGCCATGTCTTACTCACCACTTTACTCAGAAATGCTGTTTTTTTTTCCCATTTATTTACGTGAAAATGATCAGTGTTCCTTAAGCAGTTTATCGATAGACTTATAAATGGGCTCATCAGAGACAATGAAACCCTTCTGGACTGATGCACTCACCTGACGATCAAGCCACTTCTCTGACGTCATCACGTGCTTCTGTGGAAGTCAGTACACGACACTTCTGTCAGTTTAGTCCATTTGTTGGAAGGCAAAAGAAAGATCAACAGTAGCTTTCCTACCTTTGTGCAGCCACCTGTTGTGACATCACACAGGGAAAGGATTGACGTGTTTTGTGCTCGATTCACCCAACGCACACTCAGCCTGTCCTGCGTCAACCATCTCACCATGGTGATGTAGTACTCACTAGGGAAACCAAATGTGGGAAGTTTCAATATAAGCAGCCTGGATCAATAAGTTACTGTTACTATTTAAAATCTGTTGAAATCATACCTCTTTTCAAAACTGTTAGGCGGCCTCAGTTCAGTTGTTAGGGAGCTGCCATCTAGAGTGACGACATAGAGTGTGACGGTGGGATTGATTTGTCCCATCTAGAGTAAAAACAAAGGAACAATTACAGTCACGGGCCTAATCAAATTGGACGTAATAGCCATGATGCGCTACATGCACCGTGGCAATAACAATAAGCACCGAGCAAACATGCTGCACTTGTTTTCTATTTTTAAATGCTGTCGTACTGAACAGTGCCAGCAGGACTTGAGCAGAGAATGTAATGAGAATATGACACACGTATGGAACAAACTGTGTTGCTGTGCACTGTGCAGGCCCTGGGGCGAGTCAGTTGATTTCCTTCGCTTAAGCCTCCCTCAAAAATAGAGCTCATTAGTCTACGTGACAAGGGAAATCTCAAAAACTACAGCATAACCTATCACGAAGATGACTTATGCCCGCTTATTTTCATCGGGTATCATTCATGTCTTCTCCAATCCTTCCGTTTGTGCTCTTTTCGAGGTATAATTGCTTCGTGCTGTAGCTCCGTTCTGTTATACTGATGCCATTTGCGACATTTTGCATGACAGGTAAGCAATCTGATGGATCACACTGCAAGTACTCGTGCTAAATGGGGAATAAGTCTCATTCTTTTGCTGCTTTATAGTACAGTGCTACTGCTTTTAGCGTAGAGTGCATGTAACCATTGCATAGATGAGATTTAAGATTGTGGTCACCAATTAGTAACTAATCATTTGACAAATCAAACTTGACCTTTTTAACCATTTTAAACATTGTTAGCATGTTGGTGGTAGCATTTAGCTCAAACACTGCTGTGTCTAACCCTGACCTCACATGGTTGTCAGCTGTTAGTCTTTCTTATTTTCAAACATCTATGTTGGTATTGGCCTCAAGAATCCAGTGTAGCCATTGATGTGACATGGCACAGTTTGTCACTGTGACGGTAACTGGGTATTTCTTTAAGCGCAGACACAGGATACTCATGAAGAATACTGTCTAGGGTACTACTTCTACTGCGTATTGAATCACAAGGACACACAAATGTTTCCCCCGGTGACTGAAGCAAAGTGTGGCTGTCAGACTGCTGCATGGCATCAGTGTTTCCATAGACAGAATTAGCAGAAGGCAATTACATATCTCGTTCATTTAGTCCCACAATAATACTACTACTCGATAATAAGACCCCACTCCAGGATATAAGCAGCAGAATCACTGTGTGCGTATGCCATTTATACACATTGTGTGGGCCCATCTATGGGTCTGAAACGACAAATGAGGTTGCCCTCTACCTTGTGACCCCCATTCCACCAGTTTTCCACAACTCATCTCCCATCTAAGATGCATTTGATACACTAAACATCCGCATCAAAGGGTGGGAGGCGTGTTAACCTCCCAGTGCCACAGATGTCTACAGCCACCCCCCCTTCAAAGGTTGCCAGTCACTGTAGCATGAAAGGGATCCGCTAGCCTTCATGGATAAGCTAAAGCAGTTCATACCGCTGGCAGTTCATAGCGCTGGTTTGATACAATGAAGTTGCAATGCAGGGAGGTACGTCACCCTGCAGGTTATAGTAGAGTCAGGTTGTAAAGGTTTGTTGTGCAGAATAGCCAGGTTCAATTTGGTTAGGTTTAGGCACCAAAGTTACTTGGTTGGGTTGTAGGTTAAGTTGCGAAAATTAAGTTACTTACGTAACTTAACATTACGACCGTAGCTAAAATAAGTCACTGCTGATTTTTGGTTTCACACGGGACATGAAGGGCGGTCTCCTGGGTGAAACTTTATCGCTCTTTCTGCTACCTCACCTGACTTCCTCCTTTGCCCCCGTCATAATCACCACGGCCACTAGAGGGAAACCATCTAGCAATGGATGTAAATATGGGTCGTAATACATTTTTGGGGTTGGCAGTCTGCAATTGAACTAATTGAAGTATTCTAAGTTCCACCTTTGAATAAGGGTACTCCTTGCCCCTGGGGTAGAGGGAGCCTGTGAAGCGGGGCAGCAGCATGTTAGGAACCAGCGAATCGTTGATGGTGAGGTAGGCCAGTCGGGAGCCGTCAGGTGACCACCAGTGGGCCGCCTGTGTGTGCAACACCTCCTCTGGAAATCCAAGAGAACACACATCAAACAGTACTCCCTGAATTCTTGGTCGGGTTAATTGATTGATTTATTGAAAATAATACGTACTGTGATCACAAAATGTGACGTGCTCGATGTGCCATAGCGCATTTTAAAGAAATCTCAACAGATGGATGTCAGATTTATCATCCTTTCTTTTCACCAGTAGAAAACACGATAGACCATGCACACTGCTGCTAGACAATGCCATATAACAGTTGCAAAATTATTCTTTAACAGTTTTTTTTTCTTAACTGCCACCAGGTTTTTGCACTAAGACTACTTGTTTAAGAAGAGGGCAAGGTCAGCATCAATCAGCTGCTTCCTGTATCCAAGCCACATCTTTTTTGACCCATCCACCCCAAACTTGGCCTGTGAGGTTTTACAGCAGCAATAACAATGTCACATCACATCCGCATTCGTTCCTGACGGACAAAATCTGCTAGAGAGCCCTGTCAAGTGCATTTACATGTGTAAATTGTGTTAGACATTTAAAGGAATCACAATTACAAAAATAATAATTGTGATTCCTGTCATATAAAATAGTATACGTTCAGAGAGATGTCAAATTCTTTTCCTGCGTGAACAGTCCTCGCAGTGATTAGACTTTCACTGTGAAAATAAGAGTCCTTATACACATAAGAAATTTCTATCTGAAATAATGCTTTCATCAGCTGGAGGAATGCCAGATTCTGCACGTCTGTCTGTCTTTCAACTTGGCCAATTGTGCCACATTTCATAACTCAGTAGCCTCTCTCCTACCCTCATACAGCCAGTCTGTGATGCCGTTGAAGACGTTCCTCTCCTGTCCAGAAGACGTGAGCCTCCACGAGCTGCTCTGAACATCCGTTTGGTAGTAAATGTTGTTTTCAAATATATATATCTGTGGGATAGAGAGGAAACCTTATCTTTCATTTGAAATCAATGCCACAAACTGGGATAAGTACTGTGTTATGATAATAGTGTATGGAACTTATCCATGTACATGTACACTGCATGCAGTACAAAAACACACCTACACACTTTCGTGCATAATTGTAAAGATAATGCTACGCATAGGGGAACATAATAATATCAGCTTGTTTTCATATTGCCACTGGTTTTGATTCATTAAGTCCAGAATGCATTTAAAGATGTTACATAGACATGTCAAATCTTTGCATTCCTGCCACCTTTTTAAGCATTTGATGAAGTTGCAGCACGGCACACAAGGACTGAGGCGACAGAACAAACTGAGGACCCGGTGAACTGATCTCACAAAGAACATGCTCACTGATGAAAACATTTTCAGAGAGGGGCTCATGTCTTGCGATAACGCAGACAAATATGCAGGGAGTGCTCATGAGTAATGAACACTACTTTGTCATTAGCGGTGTGACACAGTGCTGCAGGTTCCACTGAGCGCAGGTAGAAAATACTGAGGAAACGAGATAACTATGCTATCAAATGGTTAATTACTTTCCTTGTCTGCACCGGAGAAAATAATGGGCTGATTATTCTGTGCATAATCCTCTGCACGGTGGAGGCATTACTCACACTGAGAACTTTGGTCGCCCAACAAGGTGTCTTCCAGCAACAGCTGGATTAGTGTAACTGTTGCTGGCCTCTCTTCAAAGTAACTGTTTGCGTTTATGGAGTTTTTCTTTCCTCTCAAGTCAAAAACAGCCTTTGATCAGCCTTTACCTCAGAGCGGAGAGGATTCCATAAATGCACTAAATTATACATGACACAATATAACAGAAAATCCCATTTAAACGTTGATTTCATTTGCTTTCTGCATGCAGCAAGGTCTCTTCCCTTGAAACAACGGGACGCAACTGAATCCAAATGCAGTTGTTTAAGGCTGCATCTTATCGATTAACCTGCAGATTATTTCTTGATCATTTGAATAATTGTCTGAATTTTTACAAAATCAACATTACAATTTTGGTAGAGAATTTTTCCTGGGTAATTTGTGCATATTCACACATTGATGTTTATCCCCGAGTGGCTTCTTAAGTGAGTCTTATAAATGTTTTTGCTAAACCCAGTGGTGTTAAGGAGGAGACATGTTGTTGTTTACTGACTTGATATTTCAATACAAATATCCCATTCACAAAAGATGAATAGTAACTGAATAATGAAAGCTTCATCCCCATGTTTCACTGTTTTTAGTGCCTGTTATTTGACCCTGTAAAGGACTCACCAGCTGCTGACCACGAACGCCCCATGAGGCAAACTGGAGGACTGAATCTGACACCTCTGGAGGATTCAGCTCCTTAACCTCTCTGATGGAAGCACAATTAGAAACATGATGCACATGGACCATTACACACCAGACCAAGCAAGCATTTACACCTGCTTGTAAATCTCAGAAAGGATACAATCACTGCAAATTTACAGTCAGTTCAAATTATTTGGAGGTGAATGACATGTATCATGTTAAATGACTTTAACTATGAACACGAGGAACTCCTCTAATATGGCATTTTCATCTGTAAAATATGCCTGTCCTCTTTATATCTCAAATGGAATTTTGCAATATCTAATTTTTTTATGTGAGGGTTTAATTTGTCTCAACCGCTATTGAACTCATAAAATGTTTCTCACATTTTGGTTGAACCAAAAGACAACATGAAGACCTTTTGGCTCTGAGTTGTATGGTACTGATCTCGTTAGAGGGTGTATGACCATAAAATGAAGATGTAAGTTCATTCACAGGTTTAATTATTTGTTCACTCACCTTGTATACAGGTTGTAGATCAGGTACGATGCCAAGAAAGAGTGCTGGTAGACCTAAAACCCAGTCACAAGAAAATAAATTTCATTAGATGATTTAAAAGATTAATCATGAGAATTGATATTCTCAACACAATGTTGGTAATAATGATAACAATCCCAAAAACAGAACACAGAACCAATGTCCTGCTTTTGCCAGTTTGCCTTTCTATCCTTGTGGTTCTGAGGTTGTCTTTCTTTAATTGGATAGTGAGAAACAGCCTAACAGACCATGGCCTTTCATTTTAGAAGTGAGAGTGAAGTGGGAACAAGGCTTTACTGAGCTCTGTTGTTCAAATTACATAAACTCTAACAATGAGAGTGCTTTATTTCACACAGTGCAACCGGCACAGCCTGCGAGAACACAAGCTGTGAATGGTTTGCTTTGCGGTTGGTCCATGCTCCCAGAATCTGACATGAAAACCTGACATTTGCCATTTAAAAAAAAATCTATCTATATCATAGCTTTTATCACATTGCTCACATTTGTCCAGTGATCTAAATCAATTAGAAACAGAACTCTAATAAACAAAAATGGCCACAAAAAGTCCATTGAAAATCAATTTTATTAAAAACCTTTTTAATTACAGGCTCATGTCACATGTCTCAGCTAGGCGTGTCATATTTTAGAAAATACAAGCTACTAAAGTGCCATCATTTGTGCTCTATAGTAAGTGCCCTGAGATAACTTTCTTATGATATGGCGCTATGTAAATAAAACTGAATGGAATTGACTTGAGTGGATCTACTGTATATACTTTTTATGAAATAAAACAAAAAGGGAAATTACTTGGCATTTTGCCTGTATGTCCAAAGGTCAACAGACATGTCTGCATATAAATGGTCATGTGAGAATGTCAGTGCAATTTTCTTTTCGCAAGATTCTATAATTGGGTGCTATGGGTTAACAGTGTTAAGGTGATTTTTTCCTTTAAATTAACCTTTTGACATTTCACCATGAATCAGATGAGAAGGGCCATCTCTTGCGTTCACTGTGCTAGCTCCGTTAGCTTAGCACATGCACTGTGAGCAGGAGGAGAAAGCTGACATAGTTCTACTTAAATTGTCTTCTAACAACTGTAAAGCTGTTTTATTTACACGGAGTAGCCTATGTGTGTATTTGACATGAGTGGAAAAAGAAAATTGTGGTTCAATGAGCAGTACACTGAAGCTACAACAACAAGGCCCAGTAGACGTGTCCTCACAGTTACATTACTGAGGTCACAGCTTTCGTAACTCAAATACCATGTGAGTCTTGAATTTATGCTGCTGCCTTAATAGCTAACAAGATAGAACATGTAAAGCAGAATATTTTGGAACATATCTTTCCTTTGTAGGCAAAGGCTAACGTTAGCTCTTTCCCGCTGCCTGCCGTCCAGCTAAGCTAGGCTAAACACACCCTGAGCGAATCCTTTAAAAGAGTTAAAAAAAAGTTTGATCTTCTTGTTGCCCATCTAGACGAAGAATGTAATGCTGTGCCAAAACCCTCATTGAAACCTCGCAGCAAATAAAAGTGGAGCAGGAAAGAATTTTGTATAATGTATAATAACATAATGTAGATTTCATTCTGCAGTGCCACGTATTTACACAACTCACCTGGCCGTGTTTGACCTTCCACTAATTTTCCAAGCGCGTGCGATGAAATGACCAGAGAATATCCACTCACAAAGCTTTTGTTTTAGGCTTCATTGGGATAATGGTTCGCTACTTGAGTGCGGCTACATGCTAATAAGCTGGAGCATCAGCATAACAATATGACAGTAAGCTCACCCCAGAGTGATATGATAAACACTGTAGAGCCACCACATTCCCCTCAGCAAAGAGACGTGCAGGATGGAGTTTCCTTGGCTGATCTACTCACCACCCAGCCTTCACTCCTAATTTGGACTTCCCTCTTCACTATGCAAAAGAGAATTTCCTCAGGAAGGAAGGAATTGCATTGTAACTTGGCTGCTCCTCTTCCCCTCCTTCAAAAAAGACGTCAACATCATTCAGCAGACATCCCTCACGCTGCAGCTGACAGCTCCGTGATGACTCCTAGATAAGGCTGCCAGCGACGGGTGACACATGAGAGGGGCGGATGTTTGGAGACGTGGAGCGAGTAACAGACTTCTGTGTTTGATCGTGGCAGACTGGGGTTACGTGGCACTCAGTATTTGTTTTATACAGCTTAGAATAGGTGGTGTTTGCCACATTTACATTGAAATGCCGAGCCTGACTCCTAATTGGCGCTTTTCTCTTTATGCTGTTAACGTGGCCTATCTGGCACTCCGTGAAACATACACTCTATGACTGAAGCTCAGGTCGCTGGCTCGCTGGCATCATTTATTGAAGACATAAATGGAATGTGGCCATAACAAGTCTGACTGTGCTTTTGCTGCTGTGACACGTCAAAACGTCTGCTGTGAACAGGGCCTATTGCATCCTCTGCAGAATGGGTTGCATTCAAATGGATTTTGAGCAAATGAAGTTTTAGGTCTCGTTCATAATAAACACACGGTGCCTTCCTGCTGTGCGTATGTCAGGAACTGAAAAGTCTTTCAGAACCTCTCAATGATGACTTAAAAAATAAAAGCTGGACTTCTGAACCATTCTTTCAAATAAGTTTCACCCTTTTTAACATGTTTGTTGCAGTGCAACCTTTTGAACAGCAGTACTACAACATATTAAAACAAGTCGCTAATCAAAAGCTTGAAGGTTTTTACAAAACGGGTTTATCTACAGATTAACGTCACAGAGACACATTCGCCAACAAACACAATACAATTTAGAACCTGTGACAGATCTTCATCGTTTCGTAAGTAGTAAGTAGTCCTCTTTTATAATTGCTGATGTCAAAGTACGAACTGTGGCAAGGAAGGATGAGGGCTCATTAAATCGGTTTCTGTTTATTCTCAGAAATCAACTCTCCTGAATGCTTTCACAAACTCGTGATTGGGTTAATTGGTGCTCTTTGCTTGTTTTCACACTGCAACTTCATTAGCATGCATTGCCTAATGAATGAAAATGGATAGTCTGTGACAGCTGCAATAATCAGCACCTCAGTAATTATGTGAGTGTACCTGTTCAAGTCATGAAACAGGCCCTTTCTAATCTGCAGAGAAGGCTGCTGACCTTAAAAACAAAACCAGAACACGATCTATGGGAAGTGCTGACGCAGCGGTACAGTGCAGCAGAGAGCTAGCATGATTATGATGAATTCATAAGGCTACTGGAGACAGTGGTTCAGCAGCAGGCCATTACTCTCCAGGGATCCAGGCTGTCACCTGGATGACGATCACATCTGCTCTGTCCGTCTCAGGAGGGGATAACACCTCCAACGCTCTGCTGTCTCAATCCCATCAAGCACACAGGGCTCATTATCAGGCCTGCTTAGTTCACCGACACGGAGGTCTTCCTGCGGCCATCGAATTATAGAACCAAGCAGAGGGGAAGACGCGCAGTGTGATTTGCAACATGCTATTTCACTGCTATTGGACACGCGGAGCGCAAAGTGTCTCCAGTGTGATAAATGAGTGGTACATTTCCTGTTCCAACTACTGCCATCAAGCATAAAAGTCTCATGCAGCTTCTTCAGCATAACAAAGTCACAGCTGCCAGTCTCTTTTCTAACAGCATCCAAGGGGAACTGTAAAGAAAACGTCCTGCGTCCTTTTTCCCTTTCATTTATTTTATTATGCACTCGTTCCGACCAGTTCGGCTGCGTTCAGTCAGCATGGAGCTGCAGTCCTCCGGAGCAGGCAGATGGAAGTGAGGGCACTCTACCAGCGTTAATGAAGGGTTGGTTTGTGAAAATCAAGTCCATTATTCAATGAGTTGTGTCTAGAAAATAGAAGGAGGCAAATTGTTGTGAAATTAACCCTCCACTCAGAAATGTGTTTGTCTTCTTGTCGCTACAGTTGCACAGAACGGTGTGAGCGCAGAGTTTCACACTAAAACGATGTTTTCACATTCGCCTCAAAGTGGAAGGTTTCTGTTTGCTCAAAGAACATCAGATTTGCAGGAGCCGGACTACGAGCAGGGTTCGTGACATCATAAATAGCTTGGAAGCCAATACGGGTCCAATATTCAACTTATACAAGTGTGATGTCTCCAGTGCACATACACTGAGAAGGGACTTCACAGTGAAGCAGGAGACACCTTGTGTCCAGCAGGGAAACTTTAGAAATGAACAAAATGTGCATATTCATAGATTCTATATTCATAGACTTTTTAAGGATTTTAATGTGGAAATTATCTTTATATGTGGACTAAACACATCAGACACACATTTCTGTTCCAAGCAGAGTATTTGTATGCTTTAATGCACGTCTGGAGGGGATCTTCAAGTAGAAACTTCCCATCTTAATACTAATCCTCTTTGTACGCACATGAATGCACTCATCTGCATTCATTTGAGGATTACTAAAGAGGGACGAATAAAGACGATTATCACAGATAATTTAAAATTAATATTTGTGTATTATTATTATTAACAGCATAAATGACTGCTACATGATCACTATTTTAATGTACGGTGTTTGGTATCCTAATGTATACTGTATTTTCTACACAGGACGGTGCAGTCAGAATGGAGCCAGAAAACTGATTACATCCAAACAAACTGACGATTAATTATTTCTACAGTATATGTCATCGCCTCAAATGCACCGTGGGACTGTGCAGGAAACTCTGTGTCGCGCTGATTCAGAACTGATGCAAGAAGCACTTCAATTATCAAGCTGCCGCTGGCTGAGTTCACAGGAATGTTGTTAACCTGATTATTCAAGTAACCCAGATTTAGCCTTTTAGTAGCAGCAACAGGGCGTCAGAGATATTATGTTATACAGTACTAACTCGATTTGTCCCAAGAACGAATTGTAGCCCCATCTGTGGTTAGGTTTAGGTAACAAACACACCTTGGTTAAGCTTTATTTATATCTCAACCAAGACCATGATCTATTCCTCATCTTAACGAAAACCCCTAAAGATTAGATGTTGTCATGCCGATATTGTAGGAAAACAAATGAACGTTTTGCAAATGGCCAGAAACGAACACTACCATCGTGTCTTCATTACGCTGACAACAAACATAATTCACCTTTGTCTGAAATGGTATCTACTGTTGCAGATTTGAAGTATATGAATGGAATACGTGTGTATGATAGCCTCAGTATTATTGAACCTATAACACAGGAGCCTTCTAAGTAATTAAATGATACTCTAGGTCAATGTTATGGCCGTCAGTTTGAATTATTCCAGTTTTGTTTCATATCAGTCCAGTGTGCTGTATGCTGGATGGCTGTAAATACAAATCAGAGATGTGGAAAATTCAGACTGCTCTGTCATCGCAGTTCGTGTAATTTTGACCAACAATCATGACTTTTCAGCTTGATACTGGATTGAAACGTTATCCCACTGGGATTCTGAAAATGTTGCATTCACAGTCAGCTTGAGGGTCCATTTCAGATGTTTAAATGCTGAAAAGCAACAGCATTATGAAGAATTTCAGGCTTTCCTTTGTGGTCCTCTTAAGAGCCTCTGTCCCTTACAGCTGCTAGCGAGCAAATGTTCTCGCTATCCTGCCAAGTTAATGAGTTTTACAGGATTGTGTGCACAGCCTGTTTCCATCTTTAGATCCACACCTTGGAGGCCACAGTCCCTTATCAACTAACACAAAGGACACAAAGAGTTACTGATAGGCTTGGAGATTTGAGAATGGCAATTGTCTTACTATGTTGGAATACAGCTGCAGTAATCAATCTAAATGTAAAACATAAGACTGCTGAAAGCAAGATATCATACAATTCCACAGGAAACGTTCATATGTAGAACTTGTTGGAGCCACACAGGTTTCAGTAGCCATCAGCAGAATGTCTCTTACTGCAAGGTTTTCTATGCAGCCTTGTTTGCCTTTCAGTGAATGTCATTGAGAATTTGTCGCCATCTTCACATCAGCCAGAAGTTGCATGAAGTACATGAGTGAATCGACTCAACTATCAAACAAGCTTTAAATCATTTTCATAGATTTTAACCAAGCATGTAGCAGAAATACCATACTTAACATACCAGATGTGCATTGTATACATACATATTTACATTTGCAGAAATAAAATACACATTTCTTTTAATGCGGTCACATTAGCACAAGTGAATGTTCAGTTTTCAATGTAATAAATTGGCAAATAGGAGGCAAAACAGTATGTTACAACCAGACCATAAACCTACTACATGTGCAGTGTGTGAATATTTGCTTCATAAGTACTTGGAATATTCCAAACCAATTAATGTTCAAGCCAGGAAACTTTCAGCAAATATGATGTCAGATGTGTGATTTATGAAGCTGTTACATACTATTCATCCACATAGTGTCCGTGTAAATACAGCTAAACTCTCCCACATGACCTTTTGTGGCCTCTTGGAGATGGTTCTCTGCATAGATTGAAAAAATGTACTAATTGCATTTGAGGAAGATGTCCAAAAAAAACCCCGCAACAGATGTAAAATGCTTCTCCACTCCAGCGTGCACCAGTAATATTCACACTCATCATCTGCCCGGTGAAAGAGAGCTCATCACTGTTACCATTAGACCAAAGGGCAGATCTAAATCTGGGCCTCAGAGAAAGCTATTTTGTGACTACAAAGTGTGGCTGACAACCACAAGAACTTACAGCCAAGTGTTATGTAGCACCAAAGCAGTCCACGATTCGCACACATGCATCTAATGAGCAGGTTTTTATTCTGTGAGTCACAGTTTCTGAATTTGTACCTTCTAAAATACAGATATTAATGCAACTGGTACACTAGGGCAGAAGCAACATTTTAAAATGATCAGTTAAGACGGTTTGTGAACCGGATATTTCAGAGACAATAATACTAAGATACACAAATAATCAGAAAAATAATTTATCATTGCAATATTCTTCAGCCAAGATGACAATGTCGGTCGGTCCACCACTTTCGTCCACTATTAGATGATGAACGATTATGCAGATATTCATGTTCCCCAGAGGATGAATTGTAATCACCTTGGTGATGCCCTTACTTTAACTTTATTGCCACCAGCAGGTTAACATTTGTGGTTTTGAGTGAAATGTCTCGTCAACTACTTAGATGGATTGCTGTGGACTTTAGTACAGACATTCATGTTGCCCTCAGGATGAATTGTAATAATAATAAAAATAATAAAATGTATTTATATAGCACCAGTCATACAGGAAATAGTTCAAAGTGCTTTAATAAAGAAATGAAACGCACAAAGTGCTTTCAGGAGAGTGCAGTTAAGAGAAATAAAACTCGAACAGAATGTAAGAAATGGGAAGCATACAATTAACATATTTAAAAGAAGTGCAGCAGTGCATGAAATTAAATTGAAAAATTTAAAATAATGTTTAAGCTTAAGAGTTTTAAGCTTGCTCTTAAAGATATGTAGCAATCTGGCTTCCCTGATATCTATTGATATGTTCCATAGCTTTGGTGCATAATTGATACTTTACCCCATAAAGATTTCATGGTCCTTCAGGCGGCGGATTCTTGGTCTCCTTCGCTCCCATAGTGAAGTCTCTACGCATAGTTGGATATCTGATCTATTGCATTCTGAAGTCCTTACAGGCTTCCAATAATCAATATCTTAAAACACAGACGTCTCCGTGAGTCTTGGATTCGTTTTGGGCACAATCCAACACTTCCCTTAGGTCCCAATACCTGTTGTACCTCTTAGGTCAAAGCACTTCAATGTCTGATATCGACGCAATCATTCAAGCCACGCGTGGTATAATCATTACATCAGACATCCACCACTGTTTTCCAGTCCTCTCTTTTCCCCATTATGCCTGATGTTCATGGAAACCACACGTGTGATCTCACCCCTACACTCAGACATTATGACCATTCCACTCCCTCCCATTCCCCTGCCATGATCCATAAATGACCTAAAGAGAATTCCATAAAATAAAGTGCAGTTAAGGGAAATTAAACTTGAACAGAATGTAAGAAATAGCAAGCATGAAATTAGCATATTTAAAAGAAGTGCACCAGTGGATAAAATCACATTGAAACATTATAAATAATGTTTAAAAGCAACTAAAAAGCAAAATGCAGATAGCTAAAGTGAAAAAATGAGTTTTAAGCTTGCTCTTGAAGATGTGTAGCGAGCTGGCTTCCCTGATATCTGTTGGCAGTGTGTTCCAAAGCATGATAGATCTTTGGCTCACAATAACATTCATCACAGCACCTTAATATTCTTCACATACTATGAGGTCTACATTTCTTATTTCACATATGCTGAGGATTGCTGTCATTTCTTCATATATTGAGGATTCCAGTCATTACTACACATATTGAGAATTACAATCATCGTGAGGAATACATTTATTGTGAGTTATATTCATAGTGAGTATTACAATTATTATTTTACCACACTACCACGATCTTGGTATGGTGTTCAGCAAGGAACAAGCTCTTTCTCTGCTATCTTTCCTATCAGCTTCATTTCCATGTAAATATTTAGCTGTTGCCTCCACTGTTCCGTCCACTCCGAACAGGTCTCAGGACTTAGGCTGTCAATCAAGGATCGGTCTTGAAAGTGACCAATCATAAGAAGGCCAGTCCCTCCCTTGGTCTCCGCCCCCAGACTGTCAAAAGTATCCACATTGGAGCGAGCAGAATTCAGCTTCGCGATTGTATGTCACTTCCGCGCGAGCGTGTTTGGTTCTACACACGCGTGCGCGGCTCTCCGCTACTCGCAGCTGCGAAATTTGCTCTCGGGTGTTGAATTTGTGCGTGAGGACATATATTTTGCGCGCGGATGTTAATATCTGCTCGCGCCAAGTATTATAATTTGCTCGCGTGAATGTTTTATCGTGCGCGCGACTTTTGACATACTGTAAATCTAACCCCATAGGATGGTTCCCTATATCGATTACCGTGGCCTGAACAAGATCACGATACACAAAGTATCCGCTCCCCTTGATCAGTTCTGCCTTTGACACTCTCTCTGGAGCCACTGTCTTTACCAAACTGGACCTCAGAAATGCCTACCACCTGGTCCGTATCAAGCAAGACGAAGAGTGGAAGACAGCCTTCAATACTCGCCTGGGGCACTTCGAATATTGAGTTATGCCTTTTGGTTTCACCAATGCGCCGGCTGTGTTCCAGAACTTATTGAACGATGAACCCTGAGGTGGCGGCGGCCTTCTTGGAGCTGAAGAGACAGTTTACATCAGAGCCTGTCCTGGCTCACCCGGATTCCACACTGCAGTTTATGGTGGAAGTAGACACCTCCGACACTGGTGGCGGGAAACTAGCCCTTGACAAATGGCGGCACTGGCTTCGTGACCGTCCGCTCTGTCTGTGTCCATGGCAAGGCGTCCCACCGGCCTCTGGCGGGGCTGCTCCACCCTCTGCCGGTCCCCGGACGTCGCTGGTCCCACATCGCCTTGGATTTCGTGACCGGCCTGCCACCCTCCCAAGGCAAAACAGTCATCCTCACCACCGTTGACCGTTTCTCCAAGGCTGTGCATTTTGTCGCCCTTGACAAACTCCCCACAGCCCAGAAACGGTGGATCTCCTTGTGGTTCACGTCTTCCGCCTCCATGGCATACCACTGGACATTGTCTCCGACCGTGGTCCCCAGTTCATCTCTCAAATCTAGAAAGCCTTCTGCCAAGCAATGGGTGTCCTCCGGCTATCATCTCCAGACGAATGGACATGCAGAGAGGGCCAACCAAGACCTGGAGTCCGCTCTTCGCTGTGTGGCCGCCCGGAACCCTGCATCTTGGAGCCAACATCTTCCGTGGGTGGAATACGCCCACATCTCCCTGTCCAGTGCGGCTGGGAAGAGGTCTCAGACTTCACACACACAGTATACAGACCCAGTTACCTGAGGAATGGCTGCTTTGCTGCTCCTCATCTCCATCACCTCCATGCGCGTGGATGGATTACCCTCCGGCTGGAAGTCGGGCTGCCCGTCTTCGTCCCCTTCCTTCTCCGACCACCATGACTTGGGGCATGGGGTAGATGGGGGGGGGGGTACAGAGCCTGGTAGGGGGGAGGGTGCAGAGCCTGGTAGGGAAAGGGTGTTTCCATTCGATTCTGGATTATTGCACAAACAAACATTTATAATTCTGACGTGTTTTTTTCAGTAAGTCTCACTGTTGGAAAAACAGTTGTCTGTTAACTAACAGTAAATAAACTGTAGCAGCAGCCGAGCAGCCGGACAACGTCTGGCTCGCGACAAGCAGTTGGCGTCGATGACGTCGAATCTTGGAGCCAACATCTTCCGTGGGTGGAATACGCCCACAACTTCCTGTCCAGTGCGGCTCTGGGCATGTCCCCGTTCGAATGCTCCCTGGGGTACCTGCCCCCTCTTTTCCCCAGCCAGGAGGGCGACGTGGCGGTTCCATCTGTCCAAGCACACCTACGTCGTTGCCGTCGGGTCTGGAGGGAGGCCCGTGCGGCGCTTCTGTCTGTGCAACTTTACTGAACTCCTTCTCGTGGATACTCTATCACACAAGTACATTTTATTTCCCGTGATGCCCCACTTCCCTCGGCATGCGCACTGCATATTCATTACAGAAACAACATTAATTTACGTTATTTATAAATTACCAAAAAAAGTAACCCCAGTTCATTCTGATGGAAACTTCATCTGGGGAAAAAAGAAAAGAAAGACACATTTAAGGAGAGTGGGAATCCAGAGAATTCAAACGTTTTCCACATGAACTCAGCAGGTCAGAAGCCACAAGGCGAATACAAAATACAAGACTGAAGAGTTTTGCCTAAAACGGAAAAGATCAACATGCTGGTAAATTTTATTATTTGCTTTCAGGACCAGTGACTTCCTGAAGTCCGCACTGGTTTCTGGGGGTGAAATACTGCACACTTTATAGGTTACCTCTGGACGGAGCCAGGCTAACAGTTTCCCTGTTTCCAGTCTTTGTATTAAGCTAAGTTAGTGGGCTGCAGCTTCATATTAACCGTTCTGAGTTAAGAGCAGTATGGATCTTCTCATCCAACTCTCAGCAACAAAGCGAATAAGTGCATTCCCAAAAATGTCAAACTATTCCTTTAAGTGTCTGAAAATCTTGGGAAGAGGTCTCAGACTTCACACTCACAGTATACATACCTGCGGAATGGCTGCTTTGCTGCTGCTCATCTCCATCACCTCCATGCATGTGGATGGATTACCTGTCCTCCGGCTGGAAGTCGGGCTGCCCGTCTTCGTCCCACCCTTCCTCCCTGGGGTTGGGCGGCTCTCCGTCCCCTTCCTTCTCCGACCACCATGACTTGGGGCATGGGGTAGATGGGGGGGTATAGAGCCTGGTGGGAGGGGGTGTTTCCATTCAATTCTGGATTATTGCACAAACAAACATTTATAATTCTGACATGTTTTTTCAGTAAGTCTCACTGTTGGAAAAACAGTCGTCTGTTAACTAACAGTAATTAAACAGGTCTTACAGTTAGGAAAATGGCAACCCCCGAAATGTGTGGCACTGCAGATGATGACGGATGTCCATGTGGCGTAAAATGCCTCGGGCTGAAGTTTGAGGCGATTAAAACCAAAGATGTCCCAGCGAGTAAAATTCATCAACTTTCTCCATCTTTGACTTTCCTGATAAAATACAGTTAAATTCTACTCAGCGATTCAAAGCTGATTTTATGAAATTAAATTAATAAATAGCTCAGATTTGTTGACTTCAGCTCAGTGACAACAAACTGCAGCTGTTTTTGTTATGTATTGGTGACTCTTATGTATTTACTAAATATTAATTATTATTATTATTAATTGATATTAATTAAATGGGACTTTACCTACATAATTATCGCCTTTCAACTGTCCCAAAGTGCTCCAACAGTAACTCTGCTTCACCCAATCACACACAAGGTCATGATGACACCACCCTCCAGGCCCCACCGGAAGCTCCAGGCTGGTTTGTCATTATTCTCCTGCGTGAAAACAATGTTCCCTCATTCCACCCAAAACACATTAGACATCACTGGAAATGCCAGGATGTCCTCTGTTCAGCACAGCAGGACTCAGTAAGGTCGCTGCTCCAACGAGTCAGAAGATACAGACCAAAAGCACAACACAGCAATTACACTTTCTCAAAGTCTTTGTTGCAGATGCACAAACTTGTACACATCACACAGTTAGAAACTCACACAGCTCACATTCTTGCTACAGTTTGCTGCATTTGAGGAGACGGACTGCGTAGCAAGCTAACGTGTTAGCGTCTTTTTTATTCCCCACATTCTTCCTCCTCGTCAAAGCCTGCCACCAACATTACCCACCTGAGAATAAAGTCAGAATTCAGAAATAAAAGTCAGCTCCAAAACAAAATTTCACGTGTGGCACTAATCCTCTTCCGTACAGGTGCTTACTGGGGAGAAGGTGTGGATAATCATTCAAACACGACAGCAGGAACTCAAGAGACAAAACAGGTAAGAATTAAATAAATAAAACAGTAAGCAGACAAGGGACTAACAGGATGTGACAGCAGACCGCTGTAATAAATTCCCTTGTTGGACAGTCTTGCCTTTGATTGTCAATAATTCCAGAGGAGGTGAGCAGGAACAGGATAGCGTTTTAATGTTCCCACTATCACACCAATCCTTTTTCACCATAAGGCACAGGCCTCCTCCTGTTTTCTTATTGGAGTCCTCTGTTCTCTCGGATCGATACACAGAAAGAGAGTCATCGGGTTGGAGATTTAGCCAAGTTTCAGTGAAACAAAGGACATTACAGTTCTTGATATCTCACTGGAAACTTACGTTGTCTAATAGCTAAATCTTGTAAGATAGAATTGAATTTGGTCAGTAATTTTACTTTTTATTTGATAGTTGTATGTTGTACATATTTGTGTTACGTTTGTATAGTTTCACTGAGACCTGGCTTGTAAACAATAAACCATCTGAATCCACATCGGATCTGTTTGTTGACAGGACACTCAGTTAGTGGACTCTGGTGTGCTGGCTGCTATGGAAACCGAGTGCTCATTGACTCTTCATATCTGCCCATATCTGCTTCAGCTAAAGTAAAAGAATCAAAAGAAATGTAACAACAGTTTTGTTTTTTCACACTTTGTGTCCTCAGAGTGGAGACATGGCTGCTGCTGCCAGCTGTCTGCTGACTGAAGATCAGTTCCTGTGCTCCATCTGTCTGGACGTGTTCACTGATCCAGTCGGCACTCCATGTGGACACACCTTCTGTAAAACCTGCATCACTAAATACTGGAAATGTAAAGTCCTGTGTCAGTGTCCCAGCTGTAGAAAGGTTTTCTACAAAAGACCTGAGCTGCAGGTCAACACTTTCATCTCTGGGATGGTTGCTAAGTTCAGACAGTCGACTCAACAGGAAGCCAGCAGCAGCAGCTCACAGCAACAAGTGTGCAAAGTTTTTCACTGTAAACCTGCAGGATTGGATTTCGTCTCACCTGCAAACATAAATAAGTACTGTCATGACATGAATGCACAGTAACATATGTTACTGTACCTTTGTGCCGTTCGTCCTCAGGCTTATCACACTGACTTTCAAGGTGATCCAGTTGGACTTAAACGTGATCAGAGCATTAGCGTGTGCAACAGCTTTATCATACCTTGCACAAATACAGATATGTGCTTACAGTACATATGTGGAGATTCTGGGTCCTCTTCTCTGCACGTGGATGACTGAGTTTACTTGATTTGATTGCTGATAATTTGACCAAAGCCTGGATTTAACTTGATGATCCTGATGAAGACTGTCCAGGTTGAACGTCTTTACATTAGGTCGCTAATTTCCATAGAGCCGTCAATAGGAAAATATTGATGAAATAAATTATTTTGAACCATGTAGGTTATTGACAAATTCTGAACATATACAATCAAATCTATGGAGCCTCTTTGGGCTCAGCTGTGAAATAAAAAAGAGCCATGTATGAATCTACTCTCGCTTTACAAACCAGTTTACAAACCTCAGATTCGTAATCCGTGCGCACGGTTTGCGAACTGTGCACGGATCCACCAAGTAGCCTCTAATCCAGTCCAATCTATCTACATTTAATGGTAGATTTAATGCTCTATTGTGTTTTGCATTGGGAGTTTCACAGATGTCATTGTGTTACTTTGTAGTGATTGTGCTTTTTACTCCAATAAACAACCTCCATGGGCAGAGATTATACCAGGAGAACAGATTTGCACATGGCTCTTTTGGTTTTCTCTCACCTGACACTAGTGGTAACATGGCAGTTAATGCAACGGAGATGTTTCTGATCAATTAAGTCCATATGTCCTATGATTTAAATAAAATAGTAATAATAAAAAAACAAGCCCATCCTTGCGATAACAATAGTCTGCGTCGCTTTGATATAAATATAATTTTGTACACGCTGCGCTGGGTGTTGCTATGACTGTGATCATGATGATTCCATTCTGGAATCCCTGTGATCCCTGTGATCCCTATGATGTATGAGGGCTCTCGTTCTCTCTTCACTGAACAAACCTGTTGAGACTCCACAGAGACTAGTCATCAACCAACACACTGAGAAAGAAAGATGAGTGACCAGGGAACATCTAGTCTACACAAGCTGAGCTCAGTGTTTAATGAGCTCCGTCTGGACGGAGACTTCTGCGACGCAGTCATCAAAGTGGAGGACGTGGAATTTCAAATCCACAAGGTGATGCTCTGTAAATGCCCATACTTCCGGTGAGTTGACTATCTGATTAAGGAAGGAAGCTGATGAATATATGTTTCAAATGAGCAGATAAACATAGCTAATTATAGCTAATTAATCAGTTAATGATATAAGTCTGAGAAACACACCAATCACAATAAGTAATGTTACATTGATTCATGGGGCATTTGTGGTAAAACTGACACAGAAGAGAGACCAGATGGACACCCGAAAGAATATA
>JAVQJF010015935.1:0-17536 GCA_036023855.1 Gadopsis marmoratus | reverse complement strand
CTGTCACTGAAGGAGCTGCTTAAGGCCCCCACAGTTTGATGCAGCGGATGGGAGGTGTTGTCCATGATGGCGGACAATTTAGCTCTAACCCTCCTCTCCCCAACCACCTCGATGGAGTCTTCATCAGTGAGATGCTCAGCAAATTCTAAAAAGTTACAGCGATGTAGCTCACGGAAATTTATATCTACGACCTCTATGGCGTGTTTATGCAAGTCATTCGCATGATAGGTGTACTAGCTATATTTAGTGACATAAACATTGGTATGTATGTAAGGCCCTCTATGAATATCCTGAAATAAATATAATGTACATTTAAAACTACTTCTTTTTGGTGTATTTGTAGATATGCTGTATGTACACATAATTCAGTGGGTAAGACATATTTCTAATTTGTAATCCACATTCTAGTGACCGCTGGTGTGCTAGAAACATCTGAGTGGAAGCATTGAAACTGCCCACTGCCTCCAGCCTTATACAGTGTTAACTTTAAATGTCAGAGACCATTTTTGTAAGGCCACCGCCTTCATTGGTATTTTTGCTAATTGTGATATAGTTTCTTGGAGAATCTTGAAATGCTTCATATCCATAAAATCTGTACAACCTAAGCTAAAAGGTTATGTAAGTCAATAAATAATAATCAGAATAAGAAAATAACAATTGATAAAAGTATTGAAATTGTGTCATAAATAAAAAGAGATACACAAACATGTTTTTTCCATCACATTTTATTAAGCACATAAAACCTGTTGATCCAAAACTTTTCTGAATGTAGATAACTGAGCAAGCTGCAAGCTTGGCAGAGGTGTAGTACAAGGACCTTGCGTTAATACTGTTTTTGTCAAACCAATATGTCATGTTTCTTGTGGCTGCACCAGTCAGTCAAATGACCATATTTGATCTCAATTTTATTCTTCTGTAAAGCTCAAACTGTTTTCTGAATTACACTCATTACATTCCTCTGGTAAAGACAAACCAAATGTACTAACTAAATAACTGTTTTCACTGCTGTGTGTTCCGATGTTGGCTCGTAACCAGGATGTGGGTGCCATTTAGTGCTGAGGTGTCCTTAAGCCCCTGCTCTCTCTGTATCGGTTTTCAAGCCATGCCTCCTTCTCTCGTCTCTGTGTTGTCACAGCACCATGGTCAATATTTGAACTAAAGGGCAGGGTTAAAGGCCACTCCTATTAACACTTCGCATTCACCGGCTGCACTCAGCCCTGCCCTGATAACACGGATCTGACGCTCACTCTTTCCACACACGCAAACAATCTCCTATTGGCTGACCCGCTCAAATAGGATGCAGCTTCCTGGTTTGCAGTGAAGCACAATGCAGCAACTCGTGAACACCTGAAATCAGCTCAGATAAAAATGAAAAATACTAACTCAACAGTATTCCACTAAACACACCTATTCAGTTTCACTGAAGATGATGAGCAGTGAGACTACCTGGTCAAGACATCCATGTCCTTGAGGTTTAGCCGATTGCAAGGTGCACAGACAACCTCAACTGTTCAATTAAATGAAAAATACAAATATCACACCTTTTTGGCATTTGGCCTTTTTAAACTGGATAGTTGAAAAGTAGATATACAGAAGGTAACATGGGAGACATGCACCAAATGTTCCTGTCCAGGGTTGAACCAGGGGCAGTGCCATTATTTGGTCTAAAACAGAACAACACCCCACAATACTCCAACATCAACAACTTTTAAATGCATCAGTGGCAAGGCCAGATGACGGCAAACATTAGAACACTTCAGGACCCTTTACAAAACAGAGCCCTCATCATTTGAGTTAATGTTGGGATTTAGTGATTTATAATTGCAAAGTAATTTGAAAAAAACCTGGTCAAATGACCAGAGACCGACACTAGAAATGATGACATATTGGGCAAAGCATGCAACTGCCCTGGGGCCTCAGAGTTGCATGCTTTGCCTAATATGATGTCTGGAACAAACCCATCATATGAGAGGTAACACCAACTAACTTACAGTATACAAGTCTGGCCCTGAAAAGACTGCTACTGCAGATCTGGCATCTAAAATTGCCATAAGGTTGACTCTGCTGACTCTGTCTCTCCCATCTTTGAGGGTGGAGTCTTGCTTGGATGTGTCACTTCATGGCCAGTATGGACAGAAGGAATATTGGAAAACACTCTTGAATGTACACATGGCATCTGAATGTCAGGTCTGACCTGTCCTTTAATGCATGTATTGCATGTTGTACAGGTGTTTGCATAATGTCCAATTCGCTGTAATTATTCTTGGCAGAATGTTTCCATTTCATCCATTCAAATAACACTCAGCTTCATTTATATTTGGACATTTATTGATACACTGGGTACAAAAGAATTCAACTGAAAATATGACTGTATGAATGTGGATACTGTATTCATACAAACATTTCATACCGACAAAAAACTGAACCCCTCTTAAAAAGGGGTCAAAGTTCTCACGACTGTATCAAAATAAAAAAATACACGGAGGGAGCAACAAAAACAATACATTCTTACAGTCCCACAAGAGACACAAAGGTCATTGTTTTCACAGAAAACACTCAATATATCCAATCTGAGCCATAGAGCAGATCATCACCCATCTGACTCCTCAACACTGACAATAAAAAGATTCAGGCAGCAGCTCTGAGATCAGGGACATGCTGCTCTTCTGACAGAACCATGGTGTGTTTGATGCTCAGGATTGTCACGCCACACACACACACACGTCAAATTGCTGAGCCAGAGTGCACAGAGGGAAAGCTTACATATGAACACACTACTGCGTCTTCACATTCACTACCAGCTGTTGTGAGAAAAGAAAAAAGCAAGGTCTTCCTATCAGCTCAGCAGAGTTCAAATCTAATTTTCTCTCAGGATTGGGTGAAAAAGAGCAGTTTATATGCTATGCCATTCCTCTACAGGCCCAGTTTAATAAATCGCAGATGTGCCTTAATTCTGTTGGCCTTATATCTTTATAAAGTGCATCCTAATTTTGTCTCTCATTTAAGAATCATGTATGGAGGAAAACATTTCTGACTCTTTTGTACAAACCTGACGGATTAAATAACAAATGTAAAGGGAATATGAAAGCAAGATCACATGTAGCTAGACAATACAACAGCCTCAATAAGAAGGGAATTCAGTCATGTGGGAAGCTTTCTGCAGACTTCCATTTGGTCCACAATGTTCATGGTGTGGAATACGACAGTGCAGACAGGCAGCTAGCTGCAGCAACTCAGATACAGTGGTCAAGTGTGGTGGCTTGTTCCAGTCTCATGTTAAAGCCGAAAACACAGTCCCATCAGTGGTCATGTCTTCTCCCTGGTTTGTTCTCTCTCACTGCTTCAGGTCAGTCAGCTGCGAAATCACTTCAGCGTAGGACACAACTTCCTACTCTTTGTATGCTCACCCCTCCACTCCCCTCTCCCCACCCCGTACAGTGGTTTTGATCACAGAGAATGGCTCTTCCAGAGGCTAACAGTTCTCAGAGTTGTTCCCAGGTTGGCAGCAGTGTCACCTAGTGTCCATGCTGTGGGTGCTGGTTGTGTTGGTTGTTAGCGGGGTGGTTGGGTGGCAGTGGTGGTCCATTTACACCTGGGTGGTAAAAAGCACAGTTGCTCTCGTACCTGCAGCTTCCCTTCATCATGAAGTGACGACACACAGGCCTCTTGGACATGTCTGACAGGAGGAAACAACAGTATTTAGAATCAGTCAACACACAATCGGTCTCTGACAATGATTCACTGTACTGATCTCAGAACAGTGGCAGAGAAAGGTCTTTATTTGAAACAGACTTATACTGAGGACAAGTTGATCTTGGCTTTATGCTCAACATTATGCTGACCTGTCTTCTATCAGTATGGGTCATTTCAGTTTTTTATGCGGCCTTTACTGGTGTGTGCTGGCCTTGCTAAAGTTACACATACCATTCATGTTGTTGTGTCCTCCTCTGGGCCCTCCTCGTCCTCGGCCCCTGAAGCCTGGCTCTCCTCCTCCTCGGCCCCGGCCTCCTCGGTGGAAGTGGCCGCCTCTGTGGGGCCCTCCTCTCATGGAGTCGTCTCCCCAGTAGTTGCCGTTGTCTCCTCGGCCCTGGCCCGGCGGCGGCCCCATCATGCGCGGGCCTCCGCCGGTGTTGAAAGGTGGTCCGTGGTTGTGAGGGGGCGGGGGGTGGTTGAAGCGAGGCCCACCGGGCGGGTTGTTGGGGGGGTAGCCACCGTTCATGGGCATCTGCATGTGCATGTTCATGTTGTTCATATTATTCATGCCTGGACCATGGCCCAGCAAACCCTGGTTGACTGACAGAAGAAAAAAAATGGTTCACTAATGAGTAACAGAAGGACCAGAACAGGTGGACATGACACTGTGACAGCAGTTCAACAGTGGAATAAGACTGAGACTGACTGACTGAGTTTACCTGGTGGGGGTCCACCCTGGTTCTGGTTCTGGGTCTGCTGCAGGGATCCCAGTAGCTGTTTAATCTTGTCTGAGAAGTCGGGCTGCTTGATCAAGTCTTCAGTAGACTGGTTACCAGAAGCCCCCTGTGGACAGACGGTTATTAGCTACACTGTGCAAATCCAAACAAACAGACATGTTTCACATGTAGACATCCAGCTGCAGAGGTGTTTACACTGAATACTGAAATTAATCAGGTGTGAAACCAGGATCTAGAATGTCAAAAGGCGAAACAGATTAACACGAGCTTCTCCTGCTGACTAGCTGACGTGATCCGATAATATACTGACCATGATAGAGGAGAGCAGCTCCTGGACGTTGACGGTGGGAGCTGCGGGGTTGCTGACCGTGGGTGTGGCTTGCGGGCTGCGGGAGCTGTTGCTCAGGTTGACCATGAGGTTGGCCAGGACTGGCGGCAGCTTGGAGCTCTCATTCTGTGCCATGGCAGAGCCCTGTTGAGATGTGGTTTCCATGGGCTCCACGTAGCTGTCATCCAGCATGGAGGAGTCCTGCAGGAGACACCAGCAGACCAGGTGTTACACAGGTAACCAATGTGTTTAATAAGAGGAAGAAAGAGAATGGGGAGACAGAATGTGTGTGTGTTTTGGGGGCACTAACCTCATCCAGAGGGATGAGAAGGGGAGGCATGGGTTCATAAGGCTCTGGGTCTGGTTCATGTGGACTGTCAGGCACACTAGTGAAAAGAAAAAAGGGAAATCATCAACACACTGCAAGACACTCAAATTCTAAGCTTGACAGGTCAACGATCCCGGAAAAGGTACAAACTCCCACAAACACAGCAGGCACCTTTCTTTGCTGAGAAAGATCTCCTGCAGGATGCCCATCTCGCGTTCCCTCTGGGACAGTTTCTCTGTGCTGTTAGCCCCGGGGATGACCAGACTGCCAGCCAGCGTCAGGGGCCTCGGGGGTGTCCAGGGCACTCTCTCTTCCATGGTGTCGTGGGAGAGCCGACGAGCCATCTCAAACGTCTGCCGGTCCATCATCAGCTCTCGTTTGGCTGCCTCACCAAAGTCCTTGATCTTGTTGACATTGACTGTAAATATAGAATAATTATTATTTTTTCACATGTTTACAGACTCACTGGTTTCTTAGGACATGTTGGGTATACAGAAGCATGTGGCTGACCTCGCTCTGTCTCATCCAGATCAAAGTAGAAGTAGTGTTTGAGCTGCTCCTCCTCAGCCCAGTGAACGGTCTTCTTTTTCTTGCCCTTCTTGGTCAAGCTTTCTTCTTCTCCACGTGGTTCTGCCAGAGCGTTAGGTTTCTCACCTACAAACAATACGTGACATAGAAAAAGAAACATGTTAGAACATTAATTTCTAATGACACTGGAAAAAACAAAAAAAACTCAGTAAGCTCTATTATCATCGAGAATCATGTAGGTGAGTTTGTAAGAACCATACCGTTGTCCAAGGCCTCAGGGTCCTCAGAGGGAACAGGGGTCCCAGGCTGCTCCGGCTCCTGGTTTTCATCAGCAAGAGTGGTGGAAGCAGCAGTTTCTGGAGATGATGGTTTAGCAGAAGACGAAGAGTACGTAGAGGGTTTGCTGTCAAATGGACTCACCTGGGGACAAAAAGGAACAAGAATGAGACAAGTGATTTTAACATTCTGTGAAATAAGATGTTAACAGCTAACAGTTGCTAACTGTTGCAAAGTCTTGAGGCATGAGGAGGATGCCCGATGCTCTGATTCAGCTATTTAAATCAGAAAGGGGAAATGACGGCACAGCACAACAGTGCAGAATCTGATTAGTTCTGGGGATTTGGAAGAAAAAACGTAATAATAAATGAATTATTTCGACTGTTTATTGTATTATTTGGACTGACAATTGCCAGAATACAAACTGATAAGAGGTCAGAGTCTACTGAGAGCCATCCATCATCAGCCAGGACCTCAAGTGAGCTGAACATCAGCTCCCTCACAAAAAAAGCACAGCAGAGGATGTCCTTCTGCGGCAGCTGAAGAAATATTGCATGCCAAAGACAATGATGTGCACTTCTACACCGCCATCATTGAGTCCATGCTCACCTCCTCCATCACCATCTGGTACACTGCTGCTACTGCAGCGTATCATTCACTCTGCTGAGAAGGTGACTGGCTGCAATCTACCTTCCCTCAAGGACCTGTACGCCACCAGGACCCTGAGGCGAGCACGAAAGATTGTGGCTGACCCCTCTCGCCCCGGACACAAACTGTTTGAATCTCTCCCTTCCTCATGCCCACAAGAACAGTTTCTTCCCTTCCGCAGCAGGCCTCATCAACAAGGCCGGGACCCCCCCTGGGACTTGGACACCAATACGTCCATAACCCCACCCTCCCCTCCCAAAAGGGGACTACATGACATATATTAGCGTAAGCCCCAAGACAATCTGCATACCCTGAACCTTGAACATCCTCAGCTAATGTTTGCACTAAATGTATAGCTCTCCATATTCATATTATTGTACAGTTTGCTTTCTTTTAAATTGTATCTTATTTTTACTTATTTTATATTTCTTAAGATTTTATGCACCAAAGCAAATTCCTTGTATGTGTAAACCTACATGGCTATAAATCAGATTCTGAATCTGAGCAGGCAGCAGTACCTTGTTAGACGTTGGGGAGACAGCCTTGGTATTAGCTGTTGTACTGGCACTAGGTTTCTTCTTCTTGATCTTGATCCCGGGCACTGGGGCAGAGTTCAGAGCGTCTAGGAACCCTGTGCACTCCATCGCTGCAGTGAGGACACAAGAGAGCAGTGAGCACCACAGCTGCTACATCACTATCATTTCTGTAAATACCATTCATACGGACTGCAGGTTTACACTCACGCTGTGCTGGAATGATCTTGACTTTGATCTCTTTGGCAGAGTTAGAGGGGGTGTTCAGAGGTTTGTATTTTTTCTCCAAAGGTGGAGCGTCTAATGGACCAGAGCTGATAAAATAAAAACAAATAAAAAGAAATATATAAGTGCTATCATCAGCCACAGTGAAATTATTGCATGAATACACCACAAGATGGTGCTGTGCTAATAGAGCTAGTGAGGCAACAGGCCTATGGGGCGTGGACAGTACCTGAGCCTCTTGAGGACTGGAGGCTTGATGTTGTACTTGTCACCCAGCTGTGGGGCAGTGGGTGTCTTCTTAGGAGGGACTGGGCTGGGAGTGTCCATCTCCAGTCCTGCACAACACAAAACATGGTGATTATTTCCTACAAAACCTTTCTCTAACATTCAGGACAAACTGGGTCACTCATAGAGTGAGGTTTACCTATGGAGCGGATCTTTGTGTGGCTGGGTGCGTGAGCTTTAGGCTTCTCCTTCTTCTTCTCCTCATCGCCACTCTTTTCCTTCACATCCCGCAGCAGAATCTTGCTCTCTTCCTTCTTCTTTTTCTTCTCTGAAAGATGAATGAAAGGTGTGTTACAAACTGTTGCAAAAAGGAGCCATTTTGAAATAGAGATAAGACATTTCAAAAGTGAAATGTACCAGCAGGAGAGTTGCCACTGCCGGAGACACTCTGGGATCGGATTGTAGCCATCCAGCCATCTACGAGCACGGACGCCAACTTCCTCAGTTCTAAAAATAAGACAAGAACGTTAGTGGTATACACACTGCTGTCTGTATAAATGAGTTGGGATTTTTTATGTACAAGCAAACTGACCTTCGGTCTCTGCACTCTTACTCAGCTGCTTCACCAGCTTGGCTGTGTTGTTCTGGGAGAAGATGAAAGCAAAAGCGGTTGGTTAAATGCTATAGCAGTGCGTGGTGGACTGAAGGTGTATTCTGGGTGATAAACAGACTGTACCTGTTTGAGGTGGTCCACTTTGAGAGGCAGCTTCTGCAGTGTGAGAAGGATGAGCTGCAGCAGAGGGGTGTTGTTGGTGCTTTTGGAGTGGGTGAGCCAGGAGTTGAGCAGCCTGTAACCACCAACTCTGATAAACCTGGATAAAGCAGGAGGATTGAAATGGTCGTTAAAACATGGCCACATTTACTCAGGAAAACCTAACCTAACAATTGCATCGTTTTGCGGATGCATCCACATATTTCTGGCAGGAAAGCCATGTGTGTGGGATTGAGACCAAATAAACTCCAGTGTGTGGAGCTTTTTTTATGGGATTTGTTAAAAGGGGTCTACTACAGAGCACGGGAAAAGAGCACATTAGAAAGTGAAATGATCAGTTAAAAATCTGGAAGGTTGGAGAATAATCATCGATTGATCAGTATACTGGGGCAAAATTATCCAAACAATAGATCTACAGTTACATTCATGCTAACTCTACATGAATTCAACAGACGAGTATTCAGATACACTGAGGTTGGCTACAAAGTGTTTGTGATATTGAGTAGTTGGAAGAAAGTTGAAAAAATATTCGTTGAACTTAGTGACCTTTGAATTATTGAATGCAACACAAACTACAAACATGTGAAACGGTGTTAGAAGAACTAACCCAACTGTAACTTGTTACTGACTAGAGGAACATTTATTCCCCAATGCGCTTTGTTTTCAGCCCTAGTTATGAAGTTCATTTTTTTTATTTACATTTGAACATTCCACTCATTCATGCAAAAGAGCACAATGTAAAACATATGTTTGGTTATTTCAGTAACGTTGAACTTTGTCGGAATTTTACAACTTAAAAGCTTTGGAATAAGATATCAAGCAGACCTTGAGTTAAATTTGTTTTTTAAGAGCCCAACTGAATGGGTCGTTTTAATACTTGTATCCACCCCTGTGTTAAAATGAATAAATACCCAGACTTGCAATAAACAGTATACAAAGTAGAAGTATGGCCTACCTGTTGAGAACATCATGGGATTTCGTCTGCAGCAGGATGTTCAGGTACATACATCTACTCACCATCTTGGTAGAAGCTTTCATGAGGCTGCATGGAAAAAGAGCAAAGGTGTTAAGAGGTCACCCTCATTTCAGAGTAATCATTCATTGTTAAATTCAAGGTCATAACAGTCATAGCACAGAAATAGGTCATGTTGCTTACCTAAACACCTTTGGGACTCCCTCCAGGCTGCGGAGCTCTCCATCCTTCCCCAGCAGAGACTCCACACCCTTCAAAATCTCTCTGGGGTCCACTGGTCCCACTGCCATATCTGAAACACATACATCAAACTATTAACACACATGCCACAACAGGCGTAGTACATTTTTTGGTATGTACAGGCAATTGTTTGACTTTGGTAAAGGGTAATAAAATGATGTTCAGTGAGGACTATTTGCTTGCCAAATAGAAAGGGAGCGCCATGCTACAGAATTCCACCCAGGCTATCTGACAATTTCGACTCAACTCCAATCAGTTTCGTCTCAAAAAGTCTGGTGCACATCAAAAACACAAAAAAAACGTATCAGGCCAACAGGCTCACGGCAGTCAGGTTCACCTCACCACTAAACACAAGTTACCCAGATTCCAATTTGAATCATTGCCCATCATGGATTCGGTGGTTGACAACACCAACCTGTTTGCATCAAGGGGATTCCATCAACATCAAGGTCCAATCTATACGGTAACACCCCTACTTCCAGAGCAAAATACCCTGACCTCCAATCCAGTAAATTATTTGAATATCAAGCTAAAGAAAGAAAAGGGCAACATTGTCACAGACAGATCCCTAACAGTACAGGCAGCAGCATTTCCTTCAGCCACACAGCTCTCTGCTGCACTTTCAGGCAAACATCCACCGCGCACGGTGGCTTCGATGTGCTGGCTCATGCTCCAGATATTTGGAGGGGTTCGTGGGGCCATCTTGACACCACTTCAGCAGGGACAAGGGCAGGACACTGTAACATAGTCCTCAGTGCCAGAGTGTCTCCTTTCTGGCACTTTTACTTGCAGGACAGGACAGTGTGATACCAAGTTGTTTTTTGTGTGTGAGGCAACACTTTATTCCAGCTCAGGATATGATTAAAGAGACCGCAGCATCACACCCAACAAAACTGCATGTTTATAAAACGGACATACATAATGTCTTACTCATTAGAAATCAACTTTAAGCTCTCAATTTATTTTCCTAATCATATCAACCGTAACTATTGATATGTATACAATATCTAGATCTTTATATCATTTATATTAGTATTACATTTATGTGTATCAAACACAAAACAATGTGAAAGGTCAAAGTTTTGGTAGAATAAAATTAGGCAAAGAGAGAAATGTTTGCAAGAAATATTACCGATAATGATTGATCAACTTTTTAATAGCACACCTCTATCACAATCATTCACATTTGTGAAAAAAAGCAACTCAAACAAAGAGAGTGGATTCATCAATAGTGCCTTGTAAAAACCTATTTTCTAATTAATATGGTCTGATGAGAAGATGAATGGTACAAGTTTAGATTATACGCACCAACAAATTAAAATGGAACTGAAGGTAACTGTATGACGTATGAGATGCTTGAAAACTGTGCTATCAGTCTGTTAAATTATCAGCTGTCCTTTCAAATGCGATTATCAAGACAGACGGTGTCTCTAAAATGGACTAGAGCGGTGGTAATGACATCACTTTCAACTGCTCCAGCTGTTCCAAGGCAGGCTACTTACTGCCACCTACAGGTTAGTTTATGTTTACACACTTCCACTAGACTGTATTTACACAATAGAGAAATGCATTAGAAATAATACAATTGTTAGTGCAACATCACTTGACAAAAGGTCTGATCTGTCACACATGTATCCAACTGTAAAACAAACTCATGACTGAAATGTGTTGGACGTTATCTTTTTTAAGTCCAATGTGATCCAAACAAACACAGCCAACACTAACGTAAATTGGCCTTTGTGGATTTAAAAAATGATCCTGACAACGGGTCTTCGAAATAACCTTAATTAATAAGGTTCATGAAATAACTGCTTGGGTTGAGCCTTATACACATGCATGTATTTTCCATGTTTATGCATTTTTATAATGAAACCGCTTTGTCCCCAATTTGTCAATTCATGAACAGAACCAGCAATTCTGGCGGAAATAAATTAATTGGAAATGTCATGGTGAGGAATCAGTTAGGTCTTACCCGTGTAACTGTTGTAGTAGAAGTTTTATATAGTCTCAGACCTCCACAACACTGCACATAACCCAATTCCTGTAAATGTCACAATTGTTATACATATACACAAAGTCAGTGTTAAAAACATGGCCCTGGTTCCTGGTACAGTAGGGGAAAGAACATTATTTGTGTATACACCTGTAGTCACACTGTGGTGTTATTTATATATCACTGGTACGTTATGGCAAAACAACCTAGGCCTGTACTAAAGGACACCTTCTACCAAAAAAATAAATAAAAAGTGAAACGGTTGCGCAACAATAGACTATAGACTTGACTAGGAGTACGGCAACAAGGTAAATTCATCAAGGAGAAACAAATAACGCCCTCGGTTATATAAGTGCAGCTCACTGCCTATAAATGGCCTGACCAGGAATCTGTCATAGCTGAGAACAGGCCTGCTCCTGTGGCTTAGCTGCTCATGACAATGGGGAGGGAGCTGCGGGGTGACTGCTAATCAGAGCCCTCCCTCCGTTAACCACTTCGACGACGGCAACCCAATCCCTACACAAGCAACAATGGCTCTCTCATAGCAAATACCGTGCTGGGCGACAGAGAAACACGGCGACGTGCACCAGACCTCTAGCGAGCCGCACGCGTGCGGCAGTCAAAAGACAATGCGATGGACCGTCGTTCTATACTTGTTCTGCGTTTCAGTTTTGTAAAAAAAAAAACTCCCAAATGTTGCTCCGAGGAGGACACGGATAGCCCCCCGGAGCTATCCGAGGACAAGCAAACCACAACCAATCCGCCATATTTGTCAGTCCCGACGGTTTGTGCTTCGAAAGATCACTTCGCTCGAGTCATCCCGCAATCTTTATCCACAGATTGCCGAGTACGTGATGCGGGCTTTCGGGAAGTCCCTGTGCTATAATTATCGACATTTTCAAACACACACTGTACTTCATAGAATATGTCCACAATCCTCAAACTAACGCAATCTTTATGTATAGATTGCGGTGGGTGTTCGTTCCGTGGCGCAGCCCCTACAAAACAAATCTGGCAGGCAAAAAGTCCGACTTCATGGGAATGGAGCTTTCTTTCTATGCCTACGGCAATCTTTATGAATAGATTGCTTATGGTTATTTTTCCGAATTTACCGGCTACATTTAGTTTTATTTGTAAAATTCGTCCATTCCGTCTCACACACGAAGAAACGGAGCCGTATGCCTCCGTCCACTTTCCTGTGTGAGCTCATACTATAAGTCTATGTTCAAATTGTTTGCCAAGAACCAAGCTAAAGTTACGGTGCCTGCTAGCCAGCTACCGCTAGCTAGCCTATTATCTACGACTATTTTCATTTGATTGATCTCCGATTCAATTTAACTTCAAAATCAACTTACTATTGATACTATAGATCCTCAGCGTCTCGGGTATATTAGAGTGTGCTTTTCAGGCACTTATATCTCTTATTTCATCAATTTTATATCGTCAACCTTCATGGTTTTAATATCAACTGAGAGACTTCTTATGGGTGGGGCTGTGATAGCTAAAGGCTAGCCTTTCCTTCGGGAACAAACTGGAGGCAAAAATAGTAATCAAATGTCCATTACTTGAAGAAAAAAATATGAATTTGAGTAGAGTTGTTCAAAGTCCTCGACGGTTCAGTCTTCGGCAAAGCAAAGTCATACCTGCAAAACACACAAAAACACACATTTAATTTCGACCCCAATTTCATCGTTCTTCGTCTACATTAAAGTCCTTTGTTGGTTTTGGAATACATTCAGTAGGAATTTCGCATTAACACGGACAGAATGTTGAAAGCAAGCGTTATTGCCTTTATGACTACACTTACCTTTGACCACATCCAGGAATGAGCTCGAGGAGGTGGTACTTAGCTTTTATACTTCGTGACGTTTTTTACGTCACGGCAGCGTTTTTTTCCTCCGTTTCGCCGAAACAAAATGGCGGGTGAACGACCTTCCCCGTCCATTCAAGGGCGTAATGGCGTAGCTCACATTTGGGAAGCTATTAGTTTGAATTACTCCCTAGATTCACCTCGAATGTATTGTGTGTTTATATTAATAATGAGATACTAAAGAACACCAACGTATTTTGTTAATTTAATTGGATTATAGTGATTATTTGATATGTACATTTAGTTAATAATATTTCTTCAAAATGGCGACTGGTGTGTCTTGCCAAGTCCGTGATGGGTGCAAGCGTGAGTCAGAGAGGACGCAGCATTTTAACAACCATCTACACCCAACAGACTAAAAGAAAAACGCCAGAATGTGGTTGTACTCAAAATATAAAGGATTGGATCACAATATAAAGGTGCTTAAATTTTGATATAAAATGTAAAGTTTGCTATCGCTATAATATCGCTCGATCTTTCACCTTTCACCTACAACCCCAATAACAGAAAAAATGGCTGCCTCCATCCGAGGCACCGTGAAGGTTTTGCGTCTATCGCATTCAATTTTACACCCACTACGACAGTATCAGGTATTCCATTTAATCGTGGTGTTTATCATGTGATATATTTGTGATCGGTTTGCATATGCTGAAGTCAGATGAAACACCAGGCGGTACCAGATCACTATTCCGTACAGTAACGTTAGCATACCTAGCTAGTTAGCCACGGGTACCTTTAAGGTATATTACGTTGCGTTAACTTAAATGTAATTAGACTTTGAAAACGTATCGGTATACGTAGAACGCGGGCGATTTGTAATGTCACTCAATAAGGCCGCACATTCCGTAACGTTACCTCATTACACACAATATGGCATTAACATACAATAGTGTCGCATACTATCTTAGCAGTTTTAATGTCGCGCCAGTGTGAGCCATGTATTTGACGTTTACAGGGTATTTAGCTACGGTGTCCGACAGGCAAAGCGCATAGACTGACCTCAGTTCCTAAGTCATGGGCTTTATGTATCCCCAATACTTAGTCTAAGAGGCACATTTTAATTGTACACTTAAAATAACAGCAAGGGATCAGTTATGAAGGTGTTTGGGGTGTTGATGACTTTGAGGTGATTTTCTTCTGCGTTCAGTCCTGTCTGCAGAGGCTACCTGTAAGAACATGCCCAGGTCTCTGTCCGTTTGCACCTCCAAGTCACTTTTTCTGCAAAGCAGCATCTCTCCAGGATGAGAATGCTGCTCAGGCTGCTGAGGCTCAATCCCGCTACAAGGACAGACCCTGGGATTACCTGGAGAGTGAAGGTGTGTAAAGGAAAATCAAACATCTCCCTGTGAGCCCTTATTCTTGGTTTTACAGTAGATCTCTCTCCCATGGCAGAGTACACCGAGAGGTATGGAACTAACCAGGTATGGGCAGGCTACAGGAGGAACCACAAAGGCGGCATTCCCCCACAAAAGACGCGCAAGACCTGCATTGTAATATTTCAATTTGAATCCACCGTTAGTTCCATGTATCATATCTGTTATTTAAAGTAACCTTAACACTGTTTCTGTTTGTGTAGAGAGGAGGCAAGATATGTGGAAACCCCTGTCCAATTTGTCGGGATCCAAACATCATTATCCACCATCAGGTAGGTTAGCGTCTCACTAACTCAACGGCACACGTGTTTAATGTGCACAGTACATTGTAGTGCTCTATTATAAATTAGTTATCAATTGTGTGCCACCAAGGTCTAAGAGTCCGGGTGTTTTTATCCAAACCGAGTGTTGTACCCGCTCATTTAACTGATTTGCAAAATTCTTACAATCATTAAAGGATTGTGATGTGTGTGTGTGTTCACCCTGCTGCCATCTGGCAAGCGAAACAGACATATCCGCTGCCGTTCCAGTAGACGACAGAGCAGCTTCTTTCCTCAGGATGTGACTACGCAGCTCATCCTCTGCACTCAATATAGTTTTTCTAGTGTGTAGTATGAGGGCAGCTTGCATTTCATTGTATAATGATAAATACATTAACCTTGAATCTCATGCATAAAAAAACCACACGATGAACTTATAAAATACAATTAATTGTTGAAGATCAAACCAGTGGTCCCCATCCTTTTCAGCTGCACTAATAAAAAATCAGTGTCTAGTTGAGGCCTCTTGTCACATTTCATGAGAGCACTTTAAGGAGCTGCTCTTTAAATCTCATTGTACTGTGTATAATGACAATAAAGGCTTTCTATTCTATTATCTCCGAGTTGTTGGCAAATTAATTACTGACCAAATACTTCTGTACATTTACTTGTAAATTTTACATTGTTGTATTTCTCATATTTGTGAGTACTTCTTCCACCACTACTGAATAGTAAAGCATTTACTACCTTTCAGAGGAAACCAGGCTAAAATGGGTTTAAAAACAGTAATCAGTCAACTAGAAAATTCTACAGAAATTTCAAGGTCTGCCTGAAGTGGCCAGGGTGACCACGAAGCTGCTCTTGCTGGACACATACAAGAAATGCAGTGTGGTGTTCTTGCGCTGGGTGTTGCTATGGGTGCCATCATGAAGATTCCATTGTGGAATCCCTATGATCTCTATGTTCCAAGGGTTTTTTGAGGTCTGACATTATTTTTATTTTTTTTCATTCTGAGAGCAGTCATAATTCTGAGACACTTCCAGCTGTTATATCCAGCTTTTGGTGCATTACTGCCACCTCTGGCTGGAGTGGTATACAACAGACACTTTAGCGGCTTTTTTTTTGTGTGAATTGTGTGAAAACCACTAGACCGACCTGTGACTAAAGTCATAGCACACCATTCCCAATCGGGCGTACGTAGTGGCAGGACAAAAAGTCGACACGGAGGAATAATAAAAAGATGTATGGGGAATAACAATGGTGTGCCCTGTGCTACTGCACTTCAGGCACACCGATTACAGATTTGTACACAAAAGGGGGGTGGTTTCTGAAGTGTTTGAGAAAACCCTGATCTTGAAACTAATGATTTAAGAGTTATTAATGAGTATGATGGCTGCAATATCTGCACTTAATAAAATATTGGTGTTATTGGCTTTCTTGTGTAATTAAATGATCACAATGGGGTAAGACAATTCCATATTTAGCATCAGCATACAGTTTCATTTACCATGGTAACTGTCAGCAGTTCAACTGATCTGCCTCGGTTCCTCTCCAATGCTATGCTAACCCAAATGTATCGTCTTCTCTGGTAGAATGTGAAACTGTTGCAGCAGTTCATTAGTCCCTACACTTGGATGGTGTATGATCCCACTCGAACTGGTAAGTCAACATGTCCAGTGTGCACATCGACACATCTATAGTTGATTACCAGGCGGCTCATGTTGTCATGTTTCTACTGTCTCCAGGCGTGTGTATGAAGCAGCAGACGAAGCTAAACAAGGCAATCAACACGGCACGTGATCATGGTACGCAGCACAAAACACTACGTCATATGAAATATGGAGTGCCTTCCTATAAGCTGCCCCTTTGATGTCCTGCATTGAAGTTTCTTTCTCTTTTGAACCCGAAATAGTACACAAGTACACATTACTTGAAAGATATACACGGCTCAAAAAAAATTAAAGGAACAGATTTTAAGCAGAGTATAGCATCAAGGCAATTAAATTCTGGGATATTGATCTGGTCAGTTAAAGTAGCAGAGGGGGTTGTTAATCAGTTTCAGCTGCTTTGGTGTTAATGAAATTAACAACAGGTGCACTAGAAGGGCAACAATGAGACGGCCCCCAAAATGGAGTAATGGAATGGAGGAATGGTTTTACAGGTGGAGGCCACTGACATTTTTTACCCTCCTCATCTTTTCTGACTGTTTTCACTAGTTTTGCATTTGGCTCGGGTCAGTGTCACTACTGGTAGCATGAGGCGACACCTGGACCCTACAGAGGTTGCACAGGCAGTCCAACTCCTCCAGGATGGAACGTCAATACGTGCCATTGCCAGAAGGTTTGCTGTGTCTCCCAGCACAGTCTCAAGAGCATGGAGGAGATTCCAGGAGACAGGCAGTTACTCTAGGAGAGATGGACAGGGCCGTAGAAGGTCCTTAACCCAGCAGCAGGACCGGTATCTGCTCCTTTGTGGAAGGAGGAATAAGACTGATGAGGGAATCAGGGCCAGGGGAGTGATGGAACACAGGTGAA
>JAVQJF010015934.1:0-13864 GCA_036023855.1 Gadopsis marmoratus | reverse complement strand
ATTAACAACAGGTGCACTAGAGGGGCAACAATGAGACGACCCCCAAAACAGGAATGGTTTTACAGGTGGAGGCCACTGACATTTTTTCCCCTCCTCATCTTTTCTGACTTTTCACTAGTGTTGCATTTGGCTATGATCAGTGACAAGTCTGCCACATAATTTCTTCACTTTGATTTTTGGGGTGTCTTTGAATTCAGCCCTCTGTAGGTTGATCATTTTAATTTCCATCAAACAATGTGGCATCCTTTCGTTCCTAACACATTACCCAGACCATATCAGTATTGATATCCAGCAATACCTGAACAAGCATTGCAGCACACTTTAGATGTACTGTACATACATACAGACCCCTGAACCACCGACATCCAGTATCAGTGGCTCACCTATCACAAACTCAGTTTATCCATGTGTCTGTGTGTGTATGCCAGTGTCACAGCTCCAGCTCAGCCTCCACTCTCTTGACGCTATCAAAATGGCAGCACCTCCTTCTTTTCTTCCTGAGAGCTAATGCCTCAGTGGCTCCATCCCTCCTCTGGCAGCTGTGTGTTTCAGTTCCACGCTGCTGTTTGGTTCAGACATCTCAACCCACTATTGGTCAAGCCACCAAACAAATAGGCATCCGCCAGCTTGGTTGAAATTACTGATAGTTATCTTTCTAAAGTGTTCCTTTTAATTCTTTTGAGCAGTGTGTGTATATATATAATCACACACACCCACAGATCAGCCATAACATTATGGCCACCTGCCTAATATTGTGTAAGTCCCCCTTTTGCCGCCAAAACAGCTCTGACCCGTCTCGTCAAGGTATGGACTCCACTAGACCTCTGAAGGTGTGTTGTGGTATCTGGCACCAAGACATTAGCAGCAGATCCATGTAAGTTGCAAGGTGGGGCCCCCATGGATCGGACTTGTTTGTCCAGCACACCCCACGGATGCTCAATTGGATTGAGAGCTGATGAATTTGGAGGCCCAGTCAACGCCTTGAAGTCATTGTCGTGTTCCTCAAAACCATTCCTGAACCATTTTTGCAGTGTGGCAGAGGGCGTTATCCTGCTGAAAGAGGCCACAGCCATTAGGGAATACCGTTTCCATGAAGGGGTGTACTCGGTCTGCAACAATGTTTCGGTAGGTGGTACGTGTCAAAGTAGCATCCACATGAATGGCAGGACCCAAGGTTTCACAGCAGAATATTGCCCAAAGCACCACACTGCCAACAGGTGCCATTGTAATGAGATAATCAATGTTCTTCACTTCACCTGTCAGTGGTCATAATGTTATGGCTGATCAGTGTGAGTTTGTCTTGATTATTTTCTATGCTATAAATGTAATTGCCTTCTATTACATTCATGTATTCCTTTCCAGAACAGTATCGAATTACAATTGTGTGTCTTTTTTTTTACACTTTTGCTGACATTAGAAATTTACATTTTTCCAATGTATAACAGACGTGCAGTGTCAGACATATCGTCCTCACATTATTCTGTCCGCAGTGGGACCTCTGTAGACTGTATCAGTGACTTCATCTAGTGTCGGGGCCTGCAGTCAGGGAACAGTGACTGGGGCCGACGCTGTCCAGACATCTTCATGTCATGATGCTGTGGGGTTGACTGTACTTGTGTGCTTGTGTGCCCGTCCAGCCTGACATCATTGCTCTCACCTCTCCTCAGTGCAAACTACACCACCACTCTATTTAGATCTGAGCTCTTACTGTAGCTAAGTGTCGTACAGTATACTGTGTGTGTGTGTATACGTATGGAAAATTGTGAGAGACAAAATGTAAATCGCCTTGTCTGTTAAGGTTGAAAAGCGCTTTATAAGTGCAGTACACGCATGCCAATATACATACAGGCACAGAGCTCATTTTCTCCAATGGTACTTCGTTGGATTAATAGCTGAGGTTTACTGAGCGTACAGGTTTTGATGAACACCTTGACTGAGTAAATTTGATCACTGATGGTGCGTGTGTGCGTGTGTGTGTGTGTGTGTGTGTGTGTGTGTGTGTGTGTGTGTGTGTTTGCAGAGCAGATTACTGCAGTCGGCCCTGGCCCTATCTGTGTACCCCAGTCATTCATTGTGACACGCCACTCACATGACAAGTCAGAAAGAGAGAGCGCTGTTATCTCTTTCCCTCCAGATCCTGCACTCACACCCCCAACCCTCTCCTTCCTCCCCCTCCTTTTCTCTGTTTCTCTGTCTCCCCACGATTTTCACTTTCATCTTTATTAATTCAGGATTGCTTTATTAATCTGTAGGGCTCAGTGTTTTAATCACAGCATGCATGGTTTGGTTGGCTGGGGCTCAATAGGTAGATCTGGTCATCCATTAATTCAGTTGGTGGTTCGATCCCAGCTCCTCCTAGCCACATCTCGAAGTGTCCTTGGGCAAGAAAATTATGTTCCCAATGGAGGCCAGCACCCTTGCATGGCAGCTACATCACCATCGGTGTGTGAATGAGATAAATCTGAAAAAAAAAAGCGCTATATAAGTGATGTCCATAATATAACTTCTTAAGGCCAGTCATTTTAAAAGTCACTTTAAGCTGCAGTGATGCTGTATTATGTAGACGGATACACAGGGTTATCTGAAAACGTACATAATGACACCTCCAAATCCCATTGAGTCCATAACATCAATATGGCTATAATACGTAATCATATTGTGACAACCTATGTTGTCAGTTAAAGCTGTCAGTGGTTGTGTTGTATTTTTTATCCATTTATAGTGCAACAATGTAGAACATTTTAGGATTCATCACATTTTTGACACATGTAGAAAAACATTTTCAATATTATCAAGCTGTTATATCGTTACTAAAAGTCAACCTAATTTATATTTAGTCATCTACAAATTTGACTTTATTTGTCTTATCCTTATTTTCTTTTTTGGATTAAAAGAAAACATCTTCACCACTTTTTAACTGCCTTTTCACCAAGTTACCTTTTACCAACCTTCCCTCCATGTCTTGATTTTACACCTCTTATTGCTATCCCACCTGTTCACAGTGGTAGTGAAGGACACACAGCAAGGGAGTGAAATGAAAGCATTGTTTCAAGAGGAAAATGGGAAATAGTGGTAAAGCTGAAAACCAAGCCAATCAAGGCAGAGCGTGTGTGTCGTTACACACCAGTGACTCCCTATTCAATACCACCCCCACCCTCAGCTGTCGGTACCTTTTTTTATACACACACACAAACACACACACAGACACAGACAAACACAGCTTCATAGATCATCCAGTGTTTTTTTACACACTATGTACTATCAACTGACAGACACACACACACACACACACACACACAGTACAAGTGATCATCATAGCGTGAACATATGAGCTTAAATCTATTAATCTTGTCATGTTCTTTTGTGTGTCTAAATGAAGATTTCAATGTAATGATTAAGACTGATTGGCAGCTCTGGTTGTTTGGTTAAATTATCAGTGAACAGATGAATCAGTGAAAGTAACATTGGTCAATCCCAAAAGTATGTGTAGAAAGACAAAGGCTGATATTAAAGGACAGCATATGAGAGACATAGACATATGCAAGTTTTAATTGATGAATTTAATTTTCTATTATAACCTTTTCCAAAGCCTTTCTCTAACCAATTTGACCAAATAGGTGAATTTGCCTAATGAATTTGTTAATTTAATTCCCTGAGGTATAACTTGAATTCAGACCTAGATCCAATCATATTTCACCATATTTTGTGGAGGAAAGCTGTTTTAATTTATTTCCACAGCAGCTTATTTTCAGAATTAATGGTAGTTTATAAAACAAAAAGTGTGGGACCATTTTGTGTTCTGTCAAAATTTTGTGGGGAAAATTCCCCACATTATACTGTACTGTAGAGCTCAAACATGAGGGCTGAAGCTGGTGTGTTGTGGGGGAGGGGGCAGAGAGAGGTGATTATTGGTCCTCCTCTGGGGCTTTATGTCTGGGCCCCATGAGAGAAAGAGGTTAACGCCACTTAGCCTCGGGAAGGTCTGCCGATGCCCATTGTGTGTGTCTGCGGCTTGTGTGTGTGTGTGTGTGTGTGATTGATGGGAATCCCTGCTGTGATCCAAAATCAGTTACTATTTACCTCAACCCATCATACCCCCCTTTCCCTGTCAGCTTCGACACAAAGGCCTGTGTGTGTGTGTGTGTGTAAACACAAAGGCACATTTTTGTAGCGAAGGGCAGTTTTGCCAAAGGTTCACCCTTACATTGGTGAAAGTCGAGTAAAATACATTTTCTCTTTGTCTATATCCCAACAAACCAACTGCTTTCCTCCATAGGATTTTCTCTGAGAAAACTGACCACGGTTTTAAGACAGTAACATTTATTTTGAACATAGTATTTTAGTGTAGGCTAGTTCAGCAAACACAGAAACACATCTGATGCAAAAGCAAAATCCACTAAGACCTAAACAATCACAAAGACACTGCAAACTCAAAATAAAGGAAAATTAATAAATGAGAAGTTTAAGAAGACAAGGAGGAGGCTGAATGAGCGCAGCAACATTTTCCAGCTCCTCCTGGGGGATCCTGAGATGCTCCAAATGAGATATATAATCTCTCCAGGGTGTTCTGGGACAACCCTGGGGTTTTCTTAACACAGTATCAAAAAGACATAAGTCAACTGTAATTATGAATTAATTGTTGACATGAACATAACTTAGAGGAAACTGATAGTGTTGTCCAAGCCTCTTTAAAATAACCAAGACACTGTGACGTAGTGCAGTCCTTTTCTATACATTGGAGAACAGATCAAATATTTGACCAAAAAACATTGGACAATTCTAAAAATGTTAACAATAAAATAATTTGAAAAAATAAAACTAACACGATGATGTTGTTTATTCTGGCTTTCATTCCTTAATAAATAATCAATTATAAATCAATGAATTTGCCATATAGCATAAACAGAAGGCACAGCAACAACTGTCCACGGTGTTCAGACCGGAAACAGCAGTGTGTTGAAATACACAGAAGAGGCTTAGTTGGTGGTGGTGTGTTCAGTGTGTTCAATTCAGTTTTATTTATATAGCACCACATAATAACAAACTTATCTCAGGGCACTCATTCATATAGAGCAGGTTTAGACCAAATTTTTATTGCAAAGACCCAACAATTCCCACCACGAGCAAGCACTAGGCTGCAGTGGCAAGGAAAAACTCCCTTTTAACAGGCAGAAACCTTGAGCAGAACCAGGCTCTGGGTGGGCGGTCATCTGCCTCTACCAGTTGGGTTGATAGAGAGAGAGAGGGAAATAGAGGGTAGAGTGAGAGCAGGAGAAAGCAGGAAAAGAGCAAACAGTACAGTTCCACATGCAATCTGCATGTAGCAGTAATGGTATAGATGTTAACACTAATAAAAATAATAATAGTAGTAGCAATACAATAATGGTAATACTAATAATGAGATTAACAACAATCATTGCAGCAGCGGCTATTGAACAGGAACATGGGGCAGCAGATGGTCCACATCTACAGATCCAGACTCCGAGGCAGAAATGCTTTCAGAAAGCAACAGAAGGGGAGCAAGAGAGAGGAGAGAAAGGGAAACAGTTGAGTTCGAAACAAGCATTAATGGGACAAGAGGAGAGAGAAGCATCATGGGAAGTCTCCCGGCAGTCTAGCCCTATAGCAGCATAACTAAGTGGGGGGGGATCAGGGCTCACCTAAGTCAGCCCTGCTATAAACTTTATCAAAGAGGAAAGTCTTAAGCCTACTCTTGAATTTGAAGAGGGTGTCTGCCTCCCGTATACAGACTGAGAGCTGGTTCCAAAGGAGAGGAACTTGATAGCTTAAGGCCCTCTCCCATTCTACTTTTAGAGACTGTAGTAACCACTTTATCACCCACTTGCTTCCTGGGTGTGCAGTACTGTAGTGGGGTAAAAGGATACTATGAGCTCTTTAAGATATGATCGTGCCTGACCATTAAGGGCCTTATAGGTGAGGAGAAGGATTTAAAATTCTATTCTGCATTTTACAAGGAGCCAGTGTAGAGCAGCTAATATTGGAGAAATCAGATCTCTTTTCCTGGTTCTTGTCAGTAAACATGCCACAGCATTTTGAATCAGCTGAATTTGGATCCAGTTTGGATCTTATTGGAGCAACCTGATAGGGAGTTTCAATAGTCCAGCCTAGAGGTAACAAATGCATGGACTAGTTTTTCTGTATCTTTTTGAGACAGGATGTGCCTGATTTTTGCAATGTTACATAGGTGAAAAAAGACAGTACTTGAAGTTTGTTTTATATGAGAGATAAAGCACCTATCCTGACTGAAGATAACTCCAAGATTCTTTACGGTGAAGCTGGAGGCCAGGACAATGATCTAGAGAAACTATATCTTTAGATAATGTGTTTCGGAGGTGTTCGGGGCCAAGTACAATAACTTTAGTTATGTCTGAGTTTAACATTAGAAAATTGCAGGTCATCCAGATTTTTATGTTCTTGAGGCATGCTTGAAGTTTAATTAATTGATTGGTTTCATCTGGCATGGGTATCATTTGCATAACAATGGACATTTATGGAGTGTCTCCTAATAATAGTGCTTAGAGGAAGCATGTTTAAGGTGAATAGAATTGGTCCAAGCACAGAACCTTGTGGAACTCCGTGACTATCTTTGGCGTCCATAAATGCTTCATCATCACAAACTGATATCGATCTGATAAATAGGACTTAAACCAACTTAGTGTGGTTAGATATAGGTCTATAGTTTGATAAAACCCCTGGATGAAGAGTGGGGTTTTTAAGAAGAGGTTTAATTACAGCTACTTTAAAAGGGCAGTGGTACATATTCTACAAATACATAGCCTTTTAATGAGGACAGATTGATTATATCTAGTAAGGAAGTGCTAACTAAGGGTATAACTTCTTTTAGCAGCCTAGTTGGGACGGGATCTAAGAGACACGTTGATGGCTTAGATGAAGAAATCATTTAAGTTAATTGATGATGGTTGATGAGAGAAGTTTTCACTGTTGCTTCTAGGATTCCTGTGGTTGAAGAAAAGTCAGTACCAGCTGAGGGCAGGAGGTGCTGAATTTTATCTCTAATTGTTAGAATTGTATCATTAAAGAAGCTCATGAAGTCGTTACTACTAAGATCTATAGAAATACATGGCTCAAAAGAGCTGTGATGTCAGCCTGGCTACAATACTGAACAGAAACCTGTAGTTGCTCTTATTTTCCTATATTAATTATGAGTAGTTGGCTGCTCTGACATTATGGAGGGCCTTCCTATAAATTGTAACATGATTTTGCCACACTGAACGTGATTCTTCCAGATTGGTGGAACGCCATTTCCTTTCAAGTTTGAGATGTTTGTTTTAATTTGCGGGTTTGAGGGTTACACCATCGAGCTAACCTCCTTTGTTTTGTTAACTTTTTAAAGGGACAGTAGCACTATCAAAAAAATGATCAATTTGGGAGGGACTAAAGTTAGCATAGGAATCCTCTGTTATATTGCGCTGTGGCATTGAATTCAATGCCGATGGAATAACTTCCTTGAATTTAGCTACAGCACATTCAGAGAGACATCTGGTGTAAGAATGTTTGTAATCCAATAATAGGAATTCAAAAGTTATTAAGTAGTGGTCAGATGAAAAAGGGTTCTGTGGAAAGACTATTAGATATTCAATTTCAATACCATAGACAAGAACAAGGTTGAGGGTGTGGGTGAAACAATGAGTGGGATTATGTACACTCTGACAGAAACCAATCAATTCTAATAATGAGATAAATGCAGAACACATCATTACCCTGTCATTATCAATGTCCACATGGATATTAAAATCACCTACAATAATTATTTTATCTGTTGTAAGGACTAAACCTGATAAAAATTCAATTCAAAATTCAGAATATGGTTCTGGAGTGTGGCACACTTGAACAAATAGAGTTGGGTGTGAAAGACTAAGAATAAGGCTTTTGAACAAGTTATAATTTAGTTTAGGTTTAGTGTTGATTTATAGGCTTGAGTCTAAGATGGCTGCAACTCCACCTCCTCAGCCTGTGCCTTGAGGAATGTGAGTATTAATGTGACTGGGGAGAGTGGAGCCTGTGTTATTTTTATATTCCTAATAATTTTAATTATTGTTAATTCTTAATAATCTTAAATAGAATACATTGAAAATTGCTTTATTTGAAATCCTGCCACATTAATCAATAACTCCAAAACCCAGACAGACAGATCACACTCTCACACACACACACACGGACTGACTGAGGTTGCAGTTTTCTGTGAAGGCTGACCTAAGTGTCTTCTCATTAGGCCACAGTGTGCATGCAGTATAAGCCCTGCCGCACCTCACTGTTGGAGACGTACACTCCTGTTTGGAGACAGTGTGTGGAATCGTTGCCCACTAACATACAACTGTCCTTCAGAAATTTGTTTAGTGTTGTGATTAATCTGGCCCTTGTGTCATCTGTCCCTCTAAAAATGCATTTATGTCTATGAGGTAAAGGACAAATCGTCCATTAGAAGAGCCTGATTAAAAATAAAAAAACAATGGTGCCTGGCAGTGGAAGAGGAGCTGAGCGTTCACAGAGATGTGTTACTTACCGTACAAGTGGAATGTGACAGAGAGTATGAAACAGGTAGAAACCGAAAAAGGGTGAAAGAAATAAAGGGACCGTGAAAGAGGAAAAAAACATGTGGCACCAGGTCAAAATTTAGAGGATAAATAAAGAGAGCTTTTCTGACCCTGTTGAGCTCAGTCATTGATCAATAACTTATAAAAATAACAACTTTTCAGTAGTTGCAGCCAGTCTCTAATAACATCTTGTCACTTAAGAAAGATCTTGAACAAAGAGTAAAAACAAATACATCAAGTCTGATGGAAAGAATAAGACGAGGAGGATAGGAGTTTGAATGTAAGATCAGATCTATTTTAAATACACCCTCCTTCTCCCCCTGTCCTCCTGTAACCATGGTGACGGTCAGCTAAATGGCAGCCGTGGCCCTTCATTAGGTATCAACACAGGGTCTGACAGCCCAGATAATAGCCAATAAGGAGGGGTGTGTGTGTGTGTGTGTGAGAATGGGGATGGGGCTTTGGGGAAGTGGCATTATATTGGGCAGTAAATGAAAGGCCTCCAGGGACCAAGCCAACCTTGCTGTCATGCTTCAGAGAGGCGTGTGCGTGTGTGCATGTGTGTGTGTGTGTGCGTGCGTGTGTCTGTAAGGGTGGATGGGGTCATGTGGGAAGATGTGCACATGTAAATGTACACACGTACACATGGATTATTCATGTGAACATGCATACACTCACACATCCTGTCACACATACACACACTCCCTGTGAAGAGGGACTGACTTTGGCCAAGGCCGATGTAGAGGTTTACACTCAGTTCATTTAATTAGTAGTTACTATCTCTCTAAGAAATTGAGAAAAGACAACAAAAAAAGAAAATGGAGCAAAAACAGTATGTCCAATGCAGGAAATAATTGAAAGTAAGTAATTAAAACGATGGAAAATCGGATATGAAATATGGAATAATACAAGCCACAGGAATGCAGAATGTGACCATTCTTAAGAATAAAAATATAGATGTAAAGCACAACGTGTTTTAACAGATATAGTGTGCTGGGATGTTTGACCAGGTATTTGTTGCTATATTTGTCTGTGTATATATACAGTTAGGTCCATAAGTATTTGGACAGTGAGACAAGTTTTGTACTCTGTACACTATGACAATGGATTTAAAATAAAGCAATCAAGATGTGATTGAAGTGTACACTTTCAGCTTTAATTCAAGGGATTTTACCAAAATATACATTAAACGCTTAGGAATTACAGCCATGTTTATACAAAGTCCCCCATTTTCAGAGGCTAAAAGTAATTGGACAAACTAACATAATTATAAATATAAGGATTATTTTTAATACTTGGTTGAAAATAATTTGCAGTCAATCACTGCCAGAAGTCTGGACATCAACTGCTTTGAGTTTCCACCTTTGAGATGCTTTGCCAGGCTTTTACTGCAGCCGCCTTCAGTTGCTGCTTGTTTGTGGGTCTTTCAGCCGTCAGTTTTGTTTTCATATGTGGAAAGAATGCTCAATTGGGTTGAGGTCAGGTGACTGACCATTGACAGCACTTGATGGTGACTTGTGCAATTGGCTTGAAGTTGGCCTCCAGGTTCGTTTTCCACAGCCCCATTGAGTTCTTGATGAAGGCTCTTAAGAGTCCTGTTGGTGTTGTACAGTTCCAAGCATTCCAGGATCCAGGTGTGAGGCATCGAGTTGTAGGCTTTCTTGTAGTCAATCCAAGCGGTGCACAGATTGGTCTGTCTGGCCTTACAGTCTCGAGTGACTGCCTTATCTGCCAGCAGCTGGTGCTTTGCATCTCTGTTGTTCTTTCCAATTCCTTTCTGGGCCCCGCTCATGTATTGTATAATGTGCCTAGTCCTCTTAGCTGCTATGATGCCTGACAGGAGTTTCCATGTAGTGCAGAGGCAGGTTATTGGTCTGTAGTTGGATGGGATTTCCTTTCTGGTCTGCTCTTAGATCCACTAGCCACTGGGCATTGCTGTTATGTGATGCATCTTTCTCTTATATGTTTTTCTAGTACATTCTCCATCCTTGGTCGGTCTGCTGTCACATTGTTACCCTGCTGCTGTGAGTACACCTTGGATGGTTCGGTGGAGAACATCCTGTTTATTCTCCTAGCTTCTACATCTCTGGTGTATCTCTTCAGGCGGGTGGCCAGGGCTGTGAGCCTTTGTTTGGCAGTCTCCAGGGCCTCAGGTATGGGCAGCTTGTTGTATTTAGTAGGCAGCCACCATGTATCAGCCCACCATGATTTTTCTCCTTATGTCTTCTCTTGGTCATCCTGCCAAGCATCTCAAGGATCACTGTTGCTGTGGCATATATCAGTTTGAAGGTCTCTGTGATGGTCGCAGTAGGGATTGTCTTTAGTGTTGCATTAACATCTTCTAGTAGACTGTCAGAGGGTACTTCACTTAATCTTGGTTATCGGCTACGGAGGTTCCAGGTGTCCAGCTTAGTTATGATCTTCATTCTCCGGTCAGCTGCTCTCATGTTAAGCCTCTCTGCATTATATAGACTTGATGTTATTGGGGCTTGGTACTAAATCTAGGGGGATGATGATGACATCTGCCCTCTGACCTGACTCTGTCCTGGCTCCCCCTTGCCGTAGCATTTGTGTTGTATCTCTTCAATCTCTAGTTGTGCTAGCAGTTCCCTCTTGCGAATGTTGGAACACTGAGCTACTAGTTGTTTGTTGTTTAGTCTTGATGTTGGGTATCGAAGAATCCATAGGTCCCACATCTGCACGTAACCAGAGGGACAGGGGTTACTTGTATAGTAGCATTCCAACAATTCCTTATTCTTCACTCGTGTCCATGAATGTCTCGCTCTTGTTCCAGTAGCTAACCCTGGTAGGTAGTAACCCTGGATCCCCAACACCTGACGCAGATCTTGTTGATCTGGGCGATGTCCAAGCTGGTGTGACTCTTGTACCATCATCACTCATTATATCAGGTAGGCAGGTATCGTTAAGGGCCTTGAACCAAACCCCGAACCATGGTATTCCGTACCTATATCCATGTATATAGCCACCCTGACCTTGTTTGCTAGTTTTGCATTTGGCTAGGTTCAGTGTCACTACTGGTAGCATGAGGCGACACCTGGACCCTACAGAGGTTTCACAGACAGTCCAACTCCTCCAGGATGGAACATCAATACCTGCTGCTGCCAGAAGGTTTGCTGTGTCTCCCATTGATACCATTGACTGGTCCCCCCACGCTCTCATGACCTAAATCCAATAGAACCTCTGGGACATTATGTTTCGGTCCATCTGATGCCGCCAGGTTGCACCTCAGACTGTCCAGGAGCTCAGTGATGCCCTGGTCCAGGTCTGGGAGGAGATACCCCAGGACACCATCCGTCGTCTCATCAGGAGCCCCGACGTTGACATTTCAGCTAAATGGACGAGCTGCTGCATCATCTTTCACTTTGATTTTCGGGTGTCTTTGAATTCAGCCTCTGTAGGTTGATAACTTTCATTTCCATCAAACGATGTGGCATCCTTTGGCTCCTAACACATTACCCAGTCCATGGTGGACATTAGTGATGGTTATTATTGCAGCAAAGTATTTTTTACCATTTTGTTTTCTCCTTACCTGCATGGAGCACTCCATGACAGAGACCGCCATGATAGCATCCTCTATGGTCGCTGTCTCTCTGTACATGAGCCTGGCGTGGGCTGTAAGGTCAGAATCATTCTGTGAGAGCGGTACACTATAAGCTATCAAATGTATTTTCATTTTGCTTTTGCCCAAGACACTACATTTAAACAAATTAACTTGATTTGACCAGTCTGCAAGAAACATGCCACCTGGGGATGGATGATTCGTGAGGCCCTTACCAAGCTGGAGCCCCATGAATCATCCAGGTTTACCGCCCGCAACAATGAACCCTGATGTCCTTTAAATTTCCTTTAAAAACTATTTTGTGTCAGAAGAAGCTGGCATTGAACATTTGAGGGTCGGGTGTCTGAGCCAACTTGTAACAATGTTAGTGGTCTATGTCTTCCTTCACATTTTAAACTGGTGTTACAAAAACACAGAATCATTGAAACCATTTTAGTTGGAGAAACATTTGGTAGCAAAATGAACCGTGTTAGACATGAAAGGTCGATACTTTAGGAATTCTCTGTTAGGCAAGTAAGAATTGACCACAACCCATGAATCAGCGTCAAAAGCTGAGGTCAACTCGAGCTTAACTAACTGCAGATTTATGGATCAAAATGACTGAATTAAGATGAATTCCGTTCTCACCCTCAGCCAGTCTGCTCAGACTCTCCAGCATGCGAATGGTGGTGCGGGCAGCGCTGCGGCCTTCACTCTGTCTCTGCAGCTGGTAGTAACGAGTCAGGATGCTGTCGGCCTCCTCAGACACCTGCGGCTGCAGGCCTTTAATCACACTGAAATAAGCCTTCATTTTCTCCATGGACCACAGGCTGGACGAGTCAGCAGGCAGACCTGAGAGCACAACAGGAGGCATTTCACCACCTTCATCATGACGCTCCTCAGGGGATGAGGGGGGGTGTGATGGGTCAAAACCAGTAGTGCCATAATTATCACTGCAAGGCGTCATTATTGCTCTTATAATCTGTATCCTTAGATTCTCTCAGGTGTTCATGGTCTGTTTTCAGTGTATATTTCATTATGCACTGTATTTACAAATATTATTTAGATGTTCTATTTTCTACCTGAAATGGTTTTGTATAAAATGTTCACTATACAACCGACTTCTGAATATTGTGATAAACAGCTACGTTCATTAACATATTCATTCATCATTCATTTTCAAATGGTTTTGCTTGTAGCTTTTCATTTCCTCTACCTCTGTCCTCCAGAATAAAAGAGGAGATGACGCGGTCCCACTCTGCATTTCTGGTGTCAAGCAGAACTAGAACCAGGTCAAACCGACTCAGCAGCGGGCTGGCCAGAGCTACATTCACAGACAGCGGCTCGCTGGGATCGTACTGGCCTTTAGGGTTGGTGGCTGCCAGGATGGTGGTCCGAGTGTTCAGCTTACACACCATACTGTAGAGAGGGGAGAGAACGTAGAGCAGGAGACACGTTAATGTCCATCCATCAACATCTGTGCACAGGGAGGCTCTGAAGAAAGACTCTAAATGACCCCACACACATTCTGAACTCATTCATTCCATCCTCCAGCAAATGATTAAACAGCAGGTAGTAGTATTATTATTTCTCTCTCTAACCAACCGGTGGAGGCAGATGACGCCCACCCAGAGCCTGGTTCTGGTTCTGGTTCTGCTCGAGGTTTCTGCCTGTTAAAGACAGTGTTTCCTTGCCACTGTCTCCTAGTGCTGCTCCTGGTGGAAATGTT
>JAVQJF010015932.1:0-19541 GCA_036023855.1 Gadopsis marmoratus | reverse complement strand
TTTTATCCTCTCTCTTATTCCCTTCCGTTTTCCAGGTTTCCAGGCAACGCCTGTGTTCCTGTATGTTTTTCAATACCTTGCTCTCTATTCTTTTGTTTTTCATTATCTCATCCTCTTTCCCCCTCAAGACCTTCTCTAATTTCTATACTGAGACTTTCCCCATCAGGAAATCCATAATCATTACACCAAATATGTACATTTTTACATTTTTACACCGTTGTCACTATTTTTCCCATTTACAGGAGAATAGGACTAAACCACAGTTAACTGTTATCCCGAATTTTGTTGTGCATAGGTCAAAAGACGTTAAAACCTCTCAGAAAGCAAACTCTCATTAGAAATCAGGTTAGCATCAGACTGGATCTCCCTTCCATAACCTGGGAGACCATCTAAATGTTAGAATACCTAATAATTTTAATCAACTTTCTCAGTGGATAAAGGACCTGTTTTTAAAAAAAATAAAAAGTACCTTCCAATCCTCTGATGAACCAGAGTGAACCTACAGAAACTGGAATTTAATGAAAAAATGTAATTTTACACCCTTACATTTAAAATACTTCACTTTACTTAACTTAAGCATCAGCAATCTTCTAGGACTCACATTGTCAGAAGATATATACAGCATGTACAGCAATGCTACGTTTATCTTTTATTTCTGAATAAGCCTTACTTCTTATGACTTACATCAAACTGATGCTAACAAAATCACAAAGTTGATATTCATGCCACCTTCACAAGGTTAGAACATACTATTACAAATGCTATATTTTGTAAATAATTTCAAGATGTGGTTACCGTTCGCTTACCAGATCTACCAGTTTGCAGTGTCCTGTACTTTAACAGCTCAGCCTAATGTTCTAACATTAACCAACTTCAATAATGATGTAATTTACTGCTTGTGAAATCCACATGACAAGGAACAAAACTCACGCTTCTTGTGGAAGAGAATGAAGCAAAAATCAACACGGACTTTTCGTCAATTGGTTATTCCTGTGCAGACCGGCACATGTTCACTATCAACTCCACCCAGACCAAATGGTCTTCTCAGCAGTTTTAGGAAGTAAGTTTGGAACTGAATGATTTCCCTGTAATAGATTATTTAGTGTCACTATAAGTTATCTAACTGAGTTTAATCACGCGTTCTGAATTTTAGATATGTGACAAATGTAAAAGTGAAATTAGTAGCATTAGCTAATATAGTGTAGAACAGTAGACGTTTCCCTGCAACAAAGCTTTCTGACACTCCGCAGGAAGGTGTAAACAGCATTCTGTTTCGTGGCTTCCCTCTCAACTTGCAGCTCAATCACAACCTTTTTTCAGGGAGAGAAAATCATAGTCGTTGCATGAGGGATTTTACGTTTGGTAAACCCTTTTCTCAGCCATGGCCATCGTGTGTTGTGGTGTGCTTTTGCTGCATCTGCAGTAATGACAGCTTCCTCATATGTGATCTTGCGTGTGCAGAACAATAGCAGGAAGTCGGCTGGATGCTTTTGCCTTCAAGTGTTGACACGGAAAAGGAAAAGATACAGGAGAGGTCACACAACAACACATACAGTATGAAAACACTCACATACCTGCATACTCTACACATGGACAGTATATACAGATCAACTTCATCATAACATATAACAAACACATGGTGTCATTGTTTGCATGTGTTAATCTAGTTGGTGGATATACTATTCACAACAAGAAGGATTCAACTTGCTATTGGAAAGTCTAGTCAGCCAGTTCCAGTTTTGCGCCAGTAAAGCCCCGAAAACAATATGCATGTGCTCAATCAGCCAAACAATCAATCAACAAACCAACCAAACTATATATAACAATGTTTACTGAATCAACAACTGATGAAGCAGTACTATAACATACATTTTCTAACATGCACTGGATCGTATATCAACTAACATATTTGCAATGTATTGCTTTTACCAATAATTGCTAATATCAGAATTGATTCATTTGTGCATTTATTTAACAGAGACAATACAGATGAACACCGTAATGTATGTCATAATCTAAATCTAGATGATAATCTAGATAATCAAAATTCTGTTTAATCAACTAAACAAACAAAGGGATGGAACAGATTCAGGATAAAAGCAGCAGAACAAATCAAAAAGAACTATGTGTATGTATTGTACTTGACTGTGTATGCACTGACATATAGGTGCGAGAGTGTGTGTTCATGAGTGTCAGTATATACAGCATGAATAAGTGCTCGTTCTGTAACTTTGGATAAGGCCTGGTCCGTCAGTGTCGCAGGAACACTGAGTTTCTCACAAACTCTGAGTCAGGGAATGTCAGTAAGTCAGTGTAGGAGACGTCTGGCACTGTAGGGCCACTGGTGGGCTTCATTGACGCCACATTTGGACAACTAAGTGTACAAGTGCAAGCCCTCACACACACACACACACACACACACACACATCCATACACTCCAGAACACTCCAGATCAGTGACTCTGTATGAAATGCTGGCTTTGTCTTCTCCCACAGTGGCCACTTTCATTCAGGGGCAGCATGTGGGTGTGTTGTTGTCTTTCAATATTTGCTGCCAGTTGATCGCCAGTATAATGCTCTGTAGTCAGAGAATACGTCGGCTGTTGTAGAATCACCCTATTGTGTCTGCTCTGAGAAACATCAGCTGTGAATGTGTCGGAGTAGGCAGAAATATGAAAATTACTCTACTCATTTATTGTAGTTACTGGACTAATAGTTGAGCTGATGTCAGTAACTGAGTGACTCACTTTTAGCATGACAGTGATGTCACATGGCAAGTGTCAAATTGTTTTCAGTTCATATTTGATAAGTGGTTTATTGTTTGCCATTCTGGTGCATTCAATTTACTTTATTTTATATTTATATTCACTACTTTAAGTCCTTTCTCTGACATGATCATAAATTGATAAAATATGACCAATATTGCCAATGGTTCCTCTGACCATTACTCTGCTTACTTTTATTTACTTTAAAAGCCACTGGTCTATAATTTTCTGCTGCTGAGTTTATAATAAACCTCTCTGGTTTAGACAGGAAGCTGAGATTTAACAATGGGGAGGGATAAAAGATTAGAAATGTCTTAAAATACTGTTTTAAGATTCTTAGATGTTAGATTCTACATCTTCAGTACACCTATAGAGAGAGCATTTCACGTTTTATTTTTCTCATCACTCCATGTTTGTCTTCCTCTATATCACTGTCATAAATTCCAGGTGAAGTGCGCTTTTCCTCTTTCCTGTTCGTCAGAGAGAAGCTATTCTTGTGTTCTGTAGTGTTTGTGAATGTGAAAAGGAAAACAAGTGGAGAGAGTTTGAGTCCAGTCCACTCAAAACAGTGTGTGTGTGAAGGGCCTCTCGTTTTTGGTTTGGAGGATCATTCTCTGGACGAGGAACCATACTGTACAGGATCATATCAACATCATGCCGTAGAAATCTCCATTAATTAAACATTTTTCAGCAGTTTTCAGTCTTCACTTTTGAAATGAGATTAAAACTTTGACACACCAGTAGTGGAGTCTACCTAAGCTGAGGATATCATGGAGGGTAGAAATAAGAAATAACAGCCTTGGATTCGACATATTAAGTAACTCATGTTATTACCACAGAAACACATTTACAAATCCAAACCAAGACTTCTTCAAGTTAGCAGAGACGGGTGAGGACACATGTATGTTGCTTTGCATTGTTCTAACAGACGTCATCCCATCCTTTGCTGCCACCTCTTCTTCCCGGCTTGTTCTGTATGTATCATCTGCCTTCCCAGCACAAAACAAAAGGGAGCAGCCCAGTGAATAGCAGTGCATAATGCTGTGTCTTGCTTGCTCATGCAGTGTAGCGGTGTTCTTAAACTGTTTCAGTATCCTGTGGATAGTGGAATTGGCTTGGGACATGAAGGAGAGTGAAAATATGATCTGCATTTCCAGCTAAGTCATTTGACAGACGTGATGATGTACTAAGGAGACAAACTAATTGTTAATTAATGTGACAAATCCCGTAATGTACAATCAAATGGCTGTAATTGTCCTCTTTTGCAAATAGGAGTTCTTTTCTTGGGATGAAGTTCAAATGTATTTCATATTGCAATTTCACAGAACATTGCCTAAAATGAAATTTGTTCAGGATTTAAAGTCAGCAGTATAATATATCTCTACAAATGTCAAAGGTTGGTCTCCATGTGCATTTTGGCAATATGTAATATACCAATATAACAGTATAATATTATTATAGTCATTATGGAGGCATCCAAAAGATCATTGTAAGAGTGAGACACATACATATTCTGCATGTTCAACCATAAACTGTAAGTACCTGAGTTTGAAAAGCAGCACAGTGTACAAAGCAGGGCTGTAACAAAGAATTATTTTCATTATTGAATAATCTGCCAATTATTTTCTCTATTAATGCTTTGTTCTATAAAACATCAGAAAACAACAAAGAATAGCCATCACAATATCCTAGAACCCAAGGGGAAATCACCAAATGTCTAGTTTTGTCCGACCAGACTATTACTGTGACGTAAAAACCACGACAAGCTTAGACAAGCTGGAACCAGAGAAATCTGAAAAAAATGGCTTCAATCAAATCAAATCAAATAGTTGCATAGTAATTTTCAGCTGACTAAACATTGCAGCTCTGGTAAAAAGGCTGATATTGACCACGGTTGACACTCATTTAAGCAGACTGAATACTATCATTGACAGTGGGTTTGGTGAATAGTGGAAAGGATTCAAAAGAAGATTTTATTTTCGCTGGTTGGACTGAATCACAACTGATGTCTGACAGCGTTTTGTCAGGAACTAAAAGCTTTTCAGGTATGATCAGTTATAGGATGGGGACATGCATGTTTCTCTTCCTTCCTTGTACAGCAGTGACATCTACTGTTCCACGTTTGTAGAGGAGCCTGAAAGGTCAGCAGGAAGAAGTGAATGTTCCTGTGAGCCATGCATTATTTCCAGATGGCCAGAAGAGATCTGAAACATGCCATTGATTTCAAATATAGTACGTTTAATTGTCTCAGGATACTTAAAGTGACATTAGAGTTTGAAGCTCAGTATTCCATGTGAAAACAATACAGTAAAAGTCCCAGTTAAAACTTCATCAAAGCAAGTTTTGTTGAAACATAAACTACAACTGTGTAATTGAATCTGCCTCAAGCATCCAGGGTGCATCCATGGTGCTATTTAATTATATGTTCTACGCTGATATTCTCTGTACTTCATGTTTGTTTGTTAATTAGCTTTTATATATCCTGCTATGTTTTTCTCACTATCTTCAGACGTCCTTCAGTCTTTTTGTGTTTGTGTGCTTTAGGCTGGATTGACATGATAGAAAAAAAAAGACATTTTATTATCGGCATTGTTGTTATTACAGTGAGCAAGGATACACTTCTACTATTCATTCAAGTGCCTGAAAGAACGACAACCAGGCAAAATAAAGCACTGTAAGCACAATATACACAGATGGTAAATAATGACAGCAAAACAATAATTTTATTTTCACTTTTGATTTCCATCACATTATAGTAATCAAAATTCAAAAAGTCCTTTACAAATTCATACAAATCAACACTGTTACATAAATACACCAGACACACAGTTTATATTCATCAACAAAAACACAGAGGTTTGAAATACATAATCCTAGGACTACAAAGGTAAAATTACATACATATATAATGGTCAATTAACATTTCCATAATCTGTAAGTGTATGTGTGTGTGCGTGTGTGTATGTTTGATGCAGGATTTTCAGTAAATGTGTATATATGTTTTTGCATTTTCTAAATTATTGTCCATGTCTCATCTAGGGCCGAGTTTTAAGGGGGACTTGGGAGAGGAGAGGTTCTTCTTGCCGTTGTGGGGCTTCAGTTTCAGGTTTTGTTTTGGTGCTGTTTTCAAGTAAAAGTGAAGCTGTCAGGGAAGAGATGAAGTGCAAGATGTTAGTGATCAAGGCAGAGTACATTTCCAGCCTATAAGAACATACAGACACACAAAAAAGAATCACAAGCCTTGTCTGGGGTTCTCTAAAAGCGTATTTGGACTACTTACTACCTGCTTTGTCCACTGAAAACTCTAAATTGGTGGGTAACACTGTGAATCAGCTGTTATGCAGCCATATATGCCGTGTCCATACACATAGAAACACACCTGTATGGCCTCAGCTGGTCCCACTGTGACAGTGCTGGTGGAGGCGAGGTAACCTGGGGCAGATGCTGTCACAGTGTAGGTACCTGGTAACAGAAGTCTGAAATAGTCGCCATCCACTCCTGGAGGAGTGCACACATGGGAAAAGATGAGAGATGGAAACATCCAAGTAGTTTCAAATAGTTTCAAATTTCATTTTACGCAGTGGTGGAAGGAGAAGTATTCAGACAAATACAATAAAAAAGTACAATATTTTCCTCTTAAATGCAGTGGCGTATAATATAGCATCAAATTATAATACTCATATAAATTACAAGTACCTCAGAATTGAACACTACTTGAATGTGAATATAGTGCATATACAGTTAGCGTTACTTTCAATGTGAAGTTCCACCATTGACCACTAGAGAGTGTCTTGTTCCACTCCAGTTTGAGGACTGACTGCACTTATTTCTTCATTTTGATAAATGAAGTCAAGCTGGACCTCTTTCCAAGAAGCACAAAGTCACTGCTTTGACTCCACTTTCTGTCTGTGATTAAGATTATTATTCTATTATTCTGCGTCACTAGCCAGAACATTAGGTGATCGTTTACAACAAAACATCACATACTCCCAGACCTCTTCCAACACTGCAGTTAAAGAGTAAAAGAACTCCCAGGAAACAATAACCACATCTGTGTAACAGTTAACTGACACCCCCTCCAGCCCTTTCTCACCGCTGCTCACGTCGTGGTTGATGCCAGCCACGGAGATCTCAGCGTTGCCGATAGGGTTGTTGTTTTCATCATACACCATGCCTTTTACCCCATTATGCACCTGAACAAGCAGAAACACAAGTACACATGCTTTTAAATTTTCAAGTTATTTTTCCATTTCGTTTTACAAATTTCTCACTGTAATTTCTTTTATCGATCGGGCCGTTTGTGCTATATATGCGACTATATGTGTTAATGTATCAGGTCATAAACTACATTTCCGATGCAACGTTCCAAAACCTTAAACCTCATTAACATGCAGTAAAACAGGACCAGAACAGTATCTGCAGGCCCTTTCAGTTTGGTCTGTTAAATCAGTGTTGCTGAAGAAAATATGCATTTCAGTGCCCTCCCTTAAAGGCTTAAGAAACACTACTAGTGGCAATGTATCAACATATTTTATCTCAGTACTTTGACAATCTGGGATAAAAGACATTTTGTCCTCAAACCAAGGCCCCTTTTCATGCTAAAAGTCATTTCACTTGAATTTCGCACAGCTCACTTTAAGTCACTTTATCCAGGGAACCGTAGCCTATGTTTACAAGGAACCAGGGTATTGCACTCGAGACTCTCCGTGGTTGGGGTTTTCGTGTGTAACTGTACGTTTGTGTATTTGTGTGCATCAAGTAATGTGTTCTGACCTGTTCGAGGTATGAAACCAGTGCTTCTCGGTTGCCCAGCCATTCTCTGGGCAGTGCTGACGCTGGAGGAAACTTATCACAGCTCAGCTCCAGGGTGATCTCAAAGCAGTTGCTGTACAGGTAGTTGAAGTCCTGCATGCCTGAAACACACAGAAATAGACCCTTAACGTTAGATTTCAAGGGAAGATCTTTAAAACGGGACATCTTTTTCACATCAGTGGCTCCCAGCGGGGTTTATAGAGTGGTTAACATGGAGCCGTAGTTTCTCTTAAAGGGGCTGTTCAGATTTCTAAGGAGCTGATGGAATTTATGGTTTCACATTTGTCATTTCATTCCATCAAAAAACCACTGCTGCACTTTTCTGGTCATTGAAACACCGAAGTCCAAAGGTTTTACTCGACATTTCACTCGACATTTTTTCATATGGTCAAGCAGATTTTTCCAAACCGCTGCGTTTTGCTGTCTTGACAGACCTTTAAAAACATAATTTGGATGGACTGATACTATACCCAACAACACAATGGCTTTTTGAAAGCCTGAACTTTTAAAGTCTTTGGCTTTGCAGCTTTGCGATACAGCACTACTTTTCATAGAAGTCTAATGCATATGATGCCAGGAATGGGAGGAAAAGTTCAAATCTAACCTCATAGACCGTGACATAACACTTGGAGCAAAAGAAGTTGTTAAAATAAACATAACGTGCTCCTACTAAATGCGACTGTGGGCGTTTTCATTCAAATTCAAAAGCTTGCATGACTCAACCGAAAGGCTCAGATTCACATTCTAAAGAATGATCCAGACCAGCCCAGACCAGAATTTACACATCAAAGAAGTGGGTATTGTTATTGTTGTAGTTACAGATTAAGTGAGCTGAAATCAAACACATGCATAGACACTTTAAAGAGCTTCCAAGAGCCTCCAAGCATTCTACGACAAAACATTCCTGTAAGTTTTCATCAAGTCTTAAAACAAAGCACCACTGTCCCAATGCATAAAGCAAACTTGCTTGTCTGTGCCTAAACTCATATAACTCCTAATGGCCTGTAGGTGGCCAATGCCAGTAATGTTAATCCAAATCATAAAAACAGATCTACTAAGATCTACAAACCTCAGATATTAACAGGTTTTATTTTCTATGAGCAACTGGAAGACATTGTTAACTGCGTTAATGTATTTACACAATCGGCACTACATGCAGAGCAAAACATTTTAATAGCACAAAGACAAGACATGTTTGGATGACACTAGACTATAAATACAGTCAATACACTGCAAGTGTATATTTAAATCTGGGGAATTTCGCCAGTATAGCTCTACTGGCTTAGTTGGTTTTAGCACTTGTATAGTAAATTAGGTTGAAGTTTAAAGCCGCGTGCATGTGTTTATGTGCATCCATGGGAAAGTATACTTGAGTCATGTGGCATCATTAAGATGACTGATGGGTGTATTAGTGATTTCTCCTGCGTTCATCGCTGTCATCAGCCATATTTTCCAGTCTATAGTCAAAGAACATGGAGGAGGCAGAGGCATGTTCAAAAAGATTAAGTTGATTTAAGTGATAGATTAGAAATTTGAAAGGTTTGTGAAACCTTATGGTTCACTTTTTAAAAAAGCAATGCCCTCCCCAGGTTCATTAAAATTTCCAATGGACCTCCACTTCACTTACAAAAGACTGCAACACCGTCCCCTCCAACATCTCAAAATAATATAATAGTGTTAAATTTTCACTCTTTTAATCATAAACACTTGGTGCATTGAAATGTTTCTCTGCCAGCTGTTGGTGTACAGGGGTGAAGACGTTAAAGGCAACAGGAGTGCAGAGAGGCCTCAGAAAGAGTCAGAGAGTCCATGACGGCACGGGTAAAGAGTGCTTTGCAAACCACTCAAGGCAACGCATTCATGCTGAAGTGTATACCAGTACCTGCCATCATTCATGCAGGTGGCCTTGTCTTCCTTTGGAAAGGGAATGATAATGGACATCTTCAAGCACATTGGAATTTAGCATGTAAACAGGGAACAATCTGTTTTTAACATACAGGGAGTGAGTCAGTATTGTGCTTTATGATGCTGGTAGAGACATGTGGCTTGTTCTTTCCAACAGGTAGTCTAGGTCTGCCTTCACCTGAATGTTAAATTCCATCTCTGTATCTGGGGTGTATGACAGCGCACAGGGCTACGCACTTCCCTTTCTTCCACTAAGTCAATTTGTTTGCGGTGGAGAGGCGGCTCAAGCTGCAGGTGGTTATCTCATTAAGATCTGGTGTTTATAGTAACGGGGAGGATTGGACGGTGCAGAGACGTTTTGGGGCTGACTGGGGAAAGAAGAGACCGACAGGCGCGGGCGGCCTGTAGCTCGGCGACACCGGAGCATGGACTGGCAGCGTGGGCTTGCTTTAAATAACCCTGATTGTCCTGCTGAACAACTGTGTCCATCCATGTTTCTGTGTTCCTCTATAGACATAGTTTATCATGTTGGCAAATATGCTAATAAGCTTTCTTGCAGAGAGTCAGATGACAAGATTGATACCACTCTCATGTCTACCACCAGCAGCACAAACACTGGAAAAACAAAGCGACAAGTTGCGGTTTGCGTTGAATCTTTTGCTGGCTGTAGCATCATATTGAGCGTACAAATGTGACAATGTCATCGATCTTCTCTCAGCGAAACAAACGAAAATGGAATTTGTAGATAAAAAATAAAAAAAAGTCATATAAATATATTTATGTCAAACCATGAAAGCTAATTTCAGCCCTTCGCTGTAATTATTTAAAGGTAGTTTGTTGTACTGCTCAACAGTGCCCCCACATTTCCTGCCAGTTTATTGCATGAAACTCGACAAGATGTTCAAAACCTCAATGGTGAGCTGGGAGGAAATTTGGGGATTTGAGGACACTGTATCCAAATGAGCGAGAGCATCTTTAATGATGATAGTCCACGATTCCAAGGGAGTTCTTAGTGTTTTTAATGTCTGTTTAAACCTGTTGCTTTTTCTTCACCCTGCTCAGAAGGATCAGGGTTAGAGATTTTGCTTACCTTTGGACAGAGAGTACCAGCTGGCCCCATTGGTGATCCCCTCTTCAAAGAAGTCCCCACAGTTCCAACCCTTGTGCATCCAGCTGTGAGCGTACGAGTATGTCCTCGCCAACTGTCATCACACACAAGTGCACATGCCCCATCATTCACGTGTTTTCACAGACACGCACACACACACATACACAGGCAACAGACAGTGATGACATCAGATGTGTGTAACATCTGCAAAAAGGTTTTAATTTGCAGCACAACCTTTCTGAAGATTTTGTCGTCCGCAGTGGCTGCGTACGTGGTCCTCCCTCGAATGCGAGAATCTCTCGACCTGTCGAAGGGGTAATTGGCTACCACGGCGCCTCCGTGGAGGTTGGCTGACAGGACAAAATTGTAGTTTTGCATCCATTTTATGACTGCCAAAGTCTCTGGTTCAACCTGTGGAGGATATTCAACGAGGAAGTTATAAAGAAAGTAACATATAATTTTTAGGGCTTATGTACTTACAGGACAACGTGTAATACAGATGGACCTTTTTATACAACAATATATACATAAAAAGACACATTAACATGACTGTTCAATAATTAGTCCAGATTAATATATTAATCTTTCTCAATCCTTAAATTAAACTATCCAATGCCCTCTTTATGCCTGTCAGACCTACTGTATGTTGTCTGGTTACTGACAAATCCTCTGCTTTATCACATGCAAATATTTTCACTGGGATTTCTTTCCCCTGTTTGATAATTGTTCAAGGTTAACCTCTGCCTTTCTCAAGCCCATAAAATGATGTGCTCGCAGGGCGCTTTTTCCCTTGTCCTCCAATGCTTCAGTATACCTCATGTTATCTAGGCTCAAAATGAATGCTCAGTAGTTGTCAAAATGCCTTCCTTATCTGTGTGTCTGGAATTCAGGGAGAAAGATGAGTTTACAAGATGATGCAGGTTTTTAGTAAAAGCATCCAGGATGGAAACACAACAGTTACTACTACTGCAAACCTACAATATGCAAACTATTGTTAAATAGTGATCTGTCAGTCCCAGGACTATTTAAAATGTTTCTTGAGGCTGTTAACTTTTACTTATTGTCAGCTAATGCATCTCAGTTTGCACGAACGGGACCAGCCTAACCCGAGGGCATCTCCCAATGCAATAATACAGATATCTTAAACCTTTAAACTCCAGTTAAGGCTGCCATATATTTTGTCTGTCAGTGCTAACTATCCTCACACGCTCCATGGCCATATTTCACGCATGGAGACAAGGAGGATCACCTGTCCTTGAATATGGTATGTAGGACAATAAACACAGTCTGGTTGAGCTGAAGAATAATCAGGCCGATCATAGACTACTGGCCTTGGACAGAGCAGTTGAAGAAGTGGGACGGGCAGGTGATTATTGCCCGTGGATCTTGATATACACTCATGCATGCTTTGAAGTCATATCTGTCACCATGGTGTATGGTTACATATGAAGGACACATTTGTAGGTCACCTGGACATTCCTGAGTTGCTGTCAGTTATTGCAGCTGACTACAGATTTGTCTGCTGGTCCACAAACATATTTTGTTTCACCTTTGCACTCTCTAATTTTGCTTTATTTTAAGGAATAGTCTTTCTTGCTGGGGAAAAAATATATATATACAGTATATATATATATATATTTATTAAACTCATTCCTCTGGATGAAACATCATCAGTTGACTAATTGAAATGTAGCATGGCTGGGCCTGCAGGCGAGCACAGGGGCTTGTGGCTTCATGCAGCCTGTGAGAATGTAATCCTGACCAGCATGAATGAAGTATCTGTAACAGTGGCACAGTTACTCTTTTGTGGCTGCCTTTCAGGAGGCAGTCATGTGGGTAGACAGCCAGCCTGCAACTGGGAGGACCAGTGTTTTAGTTTTCTCAACACATTTGCAGCACAGGAACAAGTAAATGGGGGGGGAAAAGTAAAAAATCAATGGCTGTCCAAGTATTTATTATTTAAAGAATGTATCTGTGCTGTAGAATTTTAATGTACATGTACTTTACTTGAGTTTTTCCATTTTCTGCTACTTCATACTTCTTACTCCGCATTAATTTGACAGATATAGGTACTTTAAAGTTTAGGATTTTACTTAAGAAACATATTATCAGTTTATAAAATACAACACATTGGTAAAGATTAAACCTCTTTTGGCTTGGTTTACAATAAACCAGTGTCTAGTGGTCAGATGTGTCAGATGTTTTGTTAGCACATTTCCCCTCTAAACTTCTCAAACTGCTTCTGTTTCATTTAAATAATTATTTTATGGCCAAAGAGGTAAAACTCTCCAATGTTCCACTGATTCTTCTTCTTTCCTCTCTCATTAATCATCTCACGACTCCTCAGATTTATCTTGTGACTCTTTGAAGGGGCTTGACCTCTAGGCTGGTAGCCACAGGATTAAACTACCTAACTGTATATAAAGTGGTTAAAACTAGCTCCACCTCAACCTGCTATGATAGTAAAATGCTACTACGTTTACATTTAATAGTCTACATTATGTACATTTTGCTGATGATATTTCAATAGAATCTGAGTACTTCTTCCACCACTGTGAAATAGAGTTGGAGATGAACAGGTGATTTTGAGCGAAACCACAGGATTGTAAGCTATGTGGAGAGTCATGCAAAAGCTCATGATAACAGGTAACAATTACACTGTGAAGCCGCAGGGTGGGTCAGCTCAAATTCCCATGGTGGTGACAAAAATGTTCAGTTGAAGCTGAAAGTCTTTATATAAAGAACACATAGCTTGGAAGGGTGAGTGCAAGAATGCGAGAGCTTGAGAGGACTCCTGTATATCAACTTTATTCAATATATCTTCCGCTGACAGATATAGTAATATTCTATAACTACAACTTATTTGTCATGGTTGTAAGGGTGGATCTAAGGATATTTTCAGTGATGCTTTTGTTCCACATTGTCTGAGTGAGGCTGCCATTTTGCCTGCCTGTTTCATATTGCAAAGACAAAGGAGAGTGGCCTCTTTCTGACCCAGAGAAAGAAAAGCACAGTTTATATGATGAGATATAGGTTTTTTACAGTAAGATAAGCAAACACACCCACTGTACAGACACACGCAGACATACACAACCTGAAACAGATAGCCCAGCAAGCAACTTACAGGGTCTACTTACTGTTTAAATTTAATGGCAGTTTCTTTTTATTTAGTTAAAGCTCAGCTGGCAGTGGAACCTGATCCAGTACAAATCTCATGAATTCGTTTATGTCAACAAAGTTAAAGCCAAGATAACTCAGCTATGTTACAGTTGCTCATTATTCAACTCAATATTCAAACACTGAACACACACACTCGCACAAGCATGAGAAATGTACTCATCCATCGTCCTCTCTCCCTCTTTCTCTCTCACCCACACAGGTACATGCATGTATCTGCACACATGCAAAGACTCGTACACATAGAGCAACGGGCTCTTGTGTCTCCTGTGTTTATCCAGCAGCACTGACCTGTTGCTCCCAGTTGTCTGGCAGGGGCAGGTGGTGGTTTCGTCCGTTTGTCTTCTCGTAGTAGTACATGAGTGCGTTCAGGTCCGGAAAGTTACGGTTCAGATCGATTTCTCTGGAGTTCCCTCGACCCACCAGGTAGCCGTTGAACTCTGGACCCTGTTGATCCACAGACCAAAATATCAAGTTTTTCAAAGAAGAGCTACGGTTGGGTTGCCTTTGTTTTTCCCAGTAGGGTGATTGAACTATTTTGGCAAGATGCAGCTTCTCAAGCTATGAATTCATATTGCTTGGAAGCAGTAAAGGAAACTTTTCTTAATCCACAAACTGCACAAGCAATCTGTAGTGTAGCAACGGAATCTTTTGTTATTTTTCAGCATATTGTTTCCTTCCTAAAAGCCTTTAAAGGTTGTTAAGACTACACAAACAAGAGAACATTCCAAGACATTTTGAGTCCTCTAGCACCATCAGCAGAATACAATTTTAACTTAACCTGGAAAACATTATAGGTGCTAAACATCAACTTGTTAGCACTGTCATTGACAGCATGCTGACATATTTAGCTCAAAGCCTTGGACTTTTCTTTCGTTTGACTCTTTCTCCAAATAGCACCTTTCATCATTGAGTGCCACTTTCTTTACTGACTATAAAGCACAAAGATGCACTCCAGCTTTCTCTTTGTTGACAAAAAATAATTTGTTCCTTAATAGGGAGGCTCTTACTGGACTTTTACACAGTATTTCCACGCATGCTTCTACAGTACTTTCTGACCTGCTGTACGACAACTGAAGGAACTGCCTGAACTCTAAATGGAACCGCTTAAACCTTACATTTTTTACTGCCATGGGCATGAATTATGTCTTTGCTGTTTTTCCTCAAAGCGCTCAGTCAGTACCCAAAATCAACACAATGCCATCTGGGATGCTGGGAAATGAAGCAGCCGTCCCATTGTTGTCCAGACGCTACTGCATCCAAACATCTGTTGATGCAACAAATTATAGTGCAGTGTGCATGTGTCGCCTGAGAAGCAAAGAGATGGTCCGTCACATGCAACTAGCGTCCTCGGGACATATAATTAGTCTCAAAGCGATTGTGCGTGTGTGTGTGTGTGTGTGTGTTTGTGTTAAAGGGGGTTGGTGTCTTTTGTTTCACGGCCCATATAATTACCCCCTGATGCAAGGCGGCTCTCTCAGGGAGCTGATAGATGGGATTATTACAGACAACAGTAGAAGATTTAATTAAAACAACCGTTTTTGGCACTCGGTTGCTTGTTTTCAGTGGGTATAGACACACTGACCATACCTACAGATACCTGATGGAGTCAGATAAGATGTGTGTTTGCTGTGATTTAACTTGCAGGTGTTGCCAGTTTTCCTCAGGGACCTTAATATTTCTAGCATTTCCACTGGCAGGAACACAATCAATGAAAAATGTGGAAACTATTTCTTCACAAGTGGCAAATGTTTGCTGAAGAAAAACAGCCAAAGGCTATTCCCTATTTTTCCCTAGAGCTCACATGTAAGTCAGGGTGTACATTACCTGTCTGGCAGCCACCTCGTAGCCATCAGGATTCATGGAGGGCAGTATGTGAATGCGCGTGTCATGGATCAGCCTCATGATCCGCTGGCTTCCGGCCCGATACTCCTCGCAGAGAAACTGGGAGAACTTAATGAGCAGCTCGCGGCCGAGCACTTCGTTGCCGTGCATGTTGCCCACGTACTTGAACTCCGGCTCCACTGGGAAGGAAGTGGAGAGGTGGGAGTGAGGGGGCGTGAGGTCAAAAAGTCACACAGAGCTGGCAAGGCTGACATTTAAAATGACTGAGCGTGCACACAGATATGAGCACCCTTACTACATGACACTATATTAGACTCAGTAGGTAGGTTTTTTCCATTTTAAATCTAGCCTATGATTTTTTTTTATCAGCCTTTGTGCCAGTATCCGGAGTTTCTAAATGTTACAGGATTTAAATTTGAATTTATCGCCGCATAACCTGATTGAAGGGAGGCTATGTAACTTTTGGTCAGCAGCAGCCACTGTAGCTATAAATGGCATAATGGCAGGTTCAATTGCTCTTCATTTACCAAGATGTTCTTGAGTCAGCCGCATTAATGACATCATCATTAGGCTGCCTGTCGGACTTACAATGGACATTTAAAAAAAAAAAACAGTGATCAAAATCATGCAGCAAAACTACAGATATTGTATTTTTTATTCTTTCAATTTCACTTCCTTGTCAAATTCTGTTGCCACATTACCCATAATGCAACTCGGCCGCCACCAGTTCTGTTAGACATTCAGGTGTGTTATGCAGCCTTTAGCCACTAGCCTGAATCAGAGGGGAGAACTACAGAGGTCTGGTAAGCTCACTTCTTTCTAACTCCTCACCCAGACTATTTTATTTTATTTTCAAACTTCCCTCTGGAGCTACAAAAGGCTTTATATAACTTTTTTCACATATGCAGTAATACTCCCCAAGACCTGTAAACAAACTTTGGTGTGTGACATCGATGTGGAGTTTCCCTTTAGCTAACATTAGCCACCATGAGCTACTGGACATACCATGCCAAGTACGGCTGTAGCAGCAAAAGCCTTTAGTCTGTTAAACTGAGCGAGGGTGCTGGGTTTTATTCCTTATGGATTCCACTTTTCATTTCAAAGGGGAGGATTGTGCTATTTCTTTTTTTCAAAATGTTCATAGTCTCACTTTCACCAACCTTAATGTATTTACATTATTGCATTTTCTTGATAAGGCATTTCTCAAGGTTCTGACAAAGGTGATCTTTGGGGAGTGAGTCTGATCGCAACTGATTGAATTATTTGGATAATGTCATCTGTCACTGATTGGGTGAATCACCCATCCAAACAGTCTCCCTCTCTGTATAGGGTTCCCTCCTCCCAGGGGTCCCTTCATTAATCACTGCTGCAGCGTTGTTAGAACCGAGGATTCCCAATCATTGCAGCTAGACAGAGCTACTTCTGAACACCGGCGAGAACCTTTTGCTTAATGTTAATTCTTCTCGTCTAACTATATGATTTTATAGTAAAAACATGGTGCATAACACTGCATTATTTTATTTGTGTGCACTTCTGTTGTTCATGAGGTGAATTAAGTGTATGTTTTATTGGGGGGGGGGGGTTATCTAGGAGTGACCAGATACTTCCAAATTTATGAACACCCTTCACTAATTGCTTCAGGCACCCAAATGGCAGCTTGGGCCTGCAATTCCCCTCCCTTTCTTTAACACGGGGCCAACTGGCCTCAGGTTCAGAAAACAGTGTTGGCTCTAGTGTTCAGCTTTAAAATACACACACACACACTCAGCAGCATGTGAAAGGCATGAACTTCCTAAAGGGTGCAAGAAGGTTGACCTAGACAAGACCTCAGGTTACTCCCCCTCCATGAAGTACACGGTTCCTGTTTTTCACCGTCGGTCGTCTTGCAACAGAACAGGCACACATCCTTCTATTCTACTGAAGGAAACCTTTATGTGTGCCAACGCAGATAGATACGCAAGCTCAGACGCAGCCAAAAAAGCATTCCCTGCAGTTGTCAAGAGCTTCCGTTAAAAACGCAAGAATGGAAAAACCTTACATGAATGTGACCCATTGGCCTGTTTTCAATACAAACATTATTCATGATGAGGTTATGGTTTCAATTTGCAACCAATATGAAAAATAAACACCTGGGGAGCTAATTTGGTGGTTAGGAGAGGGTGAAAACAAGCAAAGCTTTTGCAAGAGCGGGTTCAGGGTTAAAGCTTTGTTGACTCAAAGTGAACTTGTGTGTCATCTGCTCAGCTTTGAATAACACCCCACATTTTGTCAGTGGTTGGATGTCAAAAATTGAAATGAATCACAGATGTTCTCTCAATACTTTTACTTTTGCCTTTTGTCTTTCACTTTGAGTTTTCCACAGGTTACGGTCACTTGTGTTGATCACAGAAGCCAGCTTGGGAGAACTCCTGTTTTCCTTTTCCTTCCTCACATATGTGTGGCTTACACATGAATTCAGCTTCAGAAAACTACATCGTAAGCTTGCGTTTCATCAAAAAAAAAACCCAGAGTCCGCACAGACTGCCAGCTATATTGTCACTCCCCACAGCAGGAAGCACAAAACAAATGAGCAGCCAGTGACGGGGCCTGTCTATTTGAAATCCATATTCATTTAAAATCCTTTTTTGTACCACCAGAATGTTAGTTTAGCAGCTCCAAAAGTTGCTTAGTGGCACTGACAAAAGTGTGAGCTTGCTGTCATATAGAAACTCAAACTGATTATCACATTTTGATCAAGAGTGAATACGACTGGATTAGCTGTTTGTGTGCAGTCATTCCCAAATGTGTTATTCTTGCTGACGTGCAGATTGACCTGAGGAAATGGAAACACTTTTGATCTTAACTTAACATGCCCATCCTTACTGGACTGTCACACATTGAATCAGGTATTACTCACATGCTTCATGGATGCCCGGGTTGTCACTGAACTCCAGCACGTAGAGGTGGCGCCCCTCAACGCTACGGCCGATGCTGTAAATGCGGGCGATGTAGGGGCATTCGCTCTGCACTGCAAACAGGGCTCGCACCATGTCCTCGTAGCGGTGATGCTGGAAGTCTGAGCCGCGCACCAGGAGCCCCATCAGCCCCAGCAGGAGAGCAGCGAGCCAGGGATGAGTCCACCCCTGCAGCATGGTCCCTCAGCCCAAGTTGTGCAGCACGGGAGTAGAGGAGAGGAGGCTGGAAAAGAGGCTGCCTGAAACTGTGCTCACACACTTTCAGATGTGTGTTTATCTCCTTACACACCAAACATACTGCTTTTGCTCCCTGCTTGCTCTTTTCCTTTTTTGTCCCCTTCTTTCTCCTGCTCCCCCTCTCCCTGTGCCTCCTCCCACATACAGTCCTCACACTGAAGAGCAAGTAAGGACAGCCCCCTGCTCCTTCTTTGTCTCACTCTCCTCCTCCAACAGCTGCTTCTCTCGCTCTCTCTTTGGTTTTCCCTTCCCTTTGGGTCCTTGTCAAGTACATGCTACTTGGTTTCTTAGAATACTTATGCTTCAAGTAGTTCGCCCCGCAGCACCTTCGGCTCTCTGCACACACAATCTGAATTTCATTCTGCCTGTGAGACATTCATTTTCTACCCCTTTCTTTGCCTCTAACTCTTGTTCTATACTCCCTTCCTGGGAAAGAGGGGTTGTTTCCACGGTACTGCTCTCCCCAACCCCTGCAGCCCTCAATCATCCATTCATTAACTCTTAAGTCAACACGCAACCCCTGTGTGTACGTGTGCGTTTGCGTGTGCACGCATGCACGTGTGCCTGCACTCCTCCGTGTGAGAGCTCTTTCGCAACCTTTGGACTGGTTTTGTTGCTGTTTCCTCAAAGCAGCATTCAGACACACACACACACACACACACACACACACACACACACACACACACACACAGAGACAGAGGACAACGTGTGTGTATGAATGCACGCACATGCTCTTATG